>CAUYRH010040745.1:0-21883 GCA_963574655.1 Perodicticus potto
ACACATAGTAGAGGAATTGTAGGATCAAATGGCAGGTCTATTTTTAGATCCCTAAGTGTTCTCCAAACATCTTTCCAAAAGGAACGTATTAGTTTGCATTCCCACCAGCAGTGTAGAAGTGTTCCCTTTTCTCCACATCCACGCCAACATCGCTAGTTTTGGATTTTGTTATACGGGCTAATCTTACTGGAGTTAGATGATATCTCAAAGTAGGTTTGATTTGCATTCCTCTGATGATTAAGGATGATGAGCATTTTTTCATATGTCTGTAGGCTGTGCGCCTGCCTTCTTCAGAGAAGTTTCTCTTCAAGTCCCTTGCCCATCCTCAGATGGGATCACTTGTTCTTTTCTTGCTAACATATTTGAGTTCTCTGTGGATTTTCGTTATTAAACCTTTGTTAGAGATATAACCTGCAAATATCTTCTCCCATTCTGAGGGCTATCTGCTTCCTTTACTTATGTGTTCTTGGCTGTGCAGAAGCTTTTTAGTTTGATCAGGTCCCAGTAATGTATTTTTGGTATTGCTTCAATTGCTCAGGGGGTCCTCCTCATAAAGTATTTGCCCAGGCTGATGATAAAGAATATGGGGGAAAGGGATAGGGAGGGGAGGGGGAGCATGGAGGTGAAGGGAGGGTAATTGGTGGGACTACACATACATTGCATCTTAGAAGGGTACATATGAAATGAACCAAATGTAGAATACAGATGTCTTAACACAGTAACTAAGAAAATGCCATGAAGGCTATGTTATCCTGTTTGATGAAAATATTTCTAATTGTATATAAAACCAGCACATTGTACCCCATGATTGCATTAATGTACACGGCTATGATTTAATAAAAAAAGAAAGAAAAATATGCAAAGTACACAAATAAGTAAAACAAATAAAAAATTCAAATGTCTAAAATACATTTGAAAAGATATTCAATCTTTAATATTCAAAGAAATACAAACTAAATCATAAAAAAAAAAAAATAAAGACAGACACTCTCTTCAGTTAATGCACCAAAAGATAACATGACAGAGAAAAGTGCTGCTATGTTCTAAATGTTGAAGTACCCTACTGTAATAATATTAAGAGGCCAGGCCTTTAGGAGATGATAAGGTCATGGAAGCAGAACCCTCAGGGGCAGGATTAGTGCCCTTATAAAAAAGGCTAGAGGGGCTCAGTGCCTGTGGCTCAACGGGCTAAGGCACCAGCCACGTACACCTGAGCTGGTGGGTTCGAATCCAGCCTAGGTCCGCCAAACAACAATGACGGCTGCAACCAAAAAATGGCCGGGTGTTGTGGTGGGTGCCTGTAGTCCCAGCTACTTGGGAGGCGGAGGTAGGAGACTCGCTTGAGCCCAGGAATTGGAGGTTGCTATGAGTTGTAATACCACAGCACTCTATCCAGGGTGACAGCTTGAGGCTCTGTCTCAAAAAAAAAAAAAAAGGCTGGAGGGAGCCTGTTTGCCCCTTTCCACCATGCGAGACATGTCATTCTTTTTTTTTTTTTTTTCTTTTTGAGACAGTATCTCAAGCTGTTGCCCTGGGTAGAGTGCCATGGCGTCATAGCTCACAGCAACCCCCAATTCTTGGGTTCAAGTGATCCTCTTGCCTCAGTTTTCTATTTTTAGTGGAGATGGAGGTTTGCTTTTGCTCAGGCTGGTCTCGAACTCGTGATCTCAAGCAATTCAATGCCTCGGCCTCCCAGAGTACTTGGATTACAAGCATGAGCCACCGCTCCTGGCCAGAGTCATGTCATCCATTTAAGGAACCAACCCTCCCTGGACACTAAATCTGTTGTTGCCTTGTTTTGTACTCCCTGGTTTTCTGTAACTGTGAACAATACATTTCTACAGTTTATAAGTTACCCCGTCTAAGGTGTTTTGTTATAGAAGCCTGAACTAAGACAAGTGTCAATGGTCACTTCTTATCCTCTCTTCATCCTCATTTATGATATGTACTCAAATCAGTAGAATTCTCACAGTTTTAACTCTACGTTTCTCCAAATGGCGTGACATTTCAAGTCAACACCGACTGTGTCAAGGCCTGGGGCATAGAGTCTCCAACAGGCCTTGCACCTTGCAACTATTTTCTGTACTCTTCATACTTCTTAACTAAGACAACAGGTAACCAAGGACAGATTAACAGAAGTTTATTAACAGGTATGTTTTCATATATACAGGAAAGGCACCCAGGGAATACATTAATCTCTAGAGTACATCTCAAAGAAAGTGTTTAGATTTTAGGGGCGGCACTTGTGGCTCAAAGGAATAGGGCACTGGCCCCATATACCAGCCCCAGCCAAAAAAAAAAAAAAAAAAAAAAGAAAAAGAAAGTGTTTAGATTTTAGGCTTAAATACCGAAATCCTCTGATATAAAGAAAAGCACACGAAAAAAGCCCTAAAATGAGAAGGCCAGGAAAACACCTTAAACAAAGCTAAGGTTCATTACGCATATTTAAGCTCATGCTAAAGAATCTCCATTGCTTAAGAATCTCTGATGATTTAGTCTCCCTTCTCTTGCTGGTGCAGAGAGGAACAGACCCTTTATAAATGGAGATTTTCTTCCTTGATGTACAGCTGACCCTTGAACAATGTAGGAGGGAATAATGAGTGGTGTTAGGAGGGCGTTAAGGGAACCGACCCCACTCCCCACCCCCAGAAAAAAAATCCATATATAACTTTTAACCCCCCCAAAACTTAACTACTAATAGCATACTGTTGACTGGAAGTCTTACCAGTAATACAAACTTTGGTTAATACATACTTTGTGTGTTATTAAATATGTCTTATATACTGTATTTTTATAATAAAATATGCTAGAGAAAAGAAAATGTTATTAAGAAAAACATAAGGGCCAGGTGTGGTGGCTCACGACTGTAATCCCAGCACTCTGGGAGGCCAAGGCAGAAGGCCAAGAGTTCACCACCACTCTGAGCAAGGGTGAGACCCCATCTCTACAAAAATAGAAAGAAAAAAAAGTTAGCTGGGTGTGGTGGCATACACCTGTAAGCCCAGCTGAGGCAGAAGAATCACCTGAGTCCAGGAGCTTGAGGTTGCAGTGAGCTGTGATGACACCGCTGCATTCTAGCCCAGGTGACAGAGCAAGACTCTGTCTTAAAAAAGAAAAGAAAATCATAAGGAAGAGAAAATACTCGTATTTACTACTCATTAAGTGGAAGTGGATCATCATGAAGGTCTTCATCGCTGCTGTCTTCAAGTTGAACAGACTGGGGAGGAGAAAGAGGGGGTTGGTGCTGCTGTCCTGGGTGGCAGAAGTGGGACAGGTGGAGGAGATAAGGGGGAGCCAGGAGAAGTAACGCTCTAGGTATAGCCCTGTCGATATATATTATAATTTTTCTCTGACTTTTTTGCTTGTTCATGTCTCTAAAAATGTTTCTATATGGCACCACCTTCTTCCTTCTTCCACTATTTGTGTAGTTTCAGCCCCCATATCACAGATGGGCCCATGTTGTAAAAAAAAAAGTAAATAAATAACACCAGTCTTGAACAATTGAACCCTTTTACCCGATTGTTGAATGGTAATGCGTTTTCTGGCTCTACTTCTTCTATGCCTTCTTCCTCACTGTCTGGCACTGGTTGGGAAGTATTCATCTTCATCAAGTCATTTTCTGTCAATTTCTGGTATCTGGTATCTGTTAGTTCTTGAATTTCTCCAAGGTCCCTATCTTGAAACATTTATCCTCCCCACCTTTTTTTTTGCCATATCCACAATCTCTTTTATGATTTCCTTGATAGCTCTGTCATAAATCCTATGAAGTTATGCACAACACTCGAACACGGTTTTCTCCTACAGGAACTTATTGTCCCGGTTTTGATGACTTTGATGGCTTTTTACCCCCCTACAACAATGATGGCATCTTCAATAGTGTAAATCTTCGTGACTTTCATGATGTCCTCTCTGTTTGGATTATCTTCTAAAGTGTTGACAATCCTTTCCAAGGAGTACTGTGTATAATGAGCTTTAAAGGTTCTTATGATCCCTTAACCTAGAGGCTGAATTAGAGACATTGTGTTTTGGGGCAAATAAACCATGTAGACACCTTTGATGTTAAACTCACAAGGTTGTGGGTAGACAGAGATTTAGCCCCATATCATAAGATCTTTAAGAAGCAGTATCTTACTGGCAAGATCATTCTTGACTTCAAGGACAAAGCATTAATGAAACCCATCTAGAAAGAGTTCTCTTGACCAGGCCTTCTTGTTGTACAACCAAAAGACTGGCAGCTGGTGGGTTTTTTTTTCCCCTCCAAGGGTTGAGGCTAATAGTCTTCTAGATAACACAGTCCTTACTGCATTTCCATCAAACAGTAAGGTCAGCCTACCCCTTTCTGTCTTAAATCCTGGGTCCAGTTTGCTGCTCTTCTTTACTAACAAATGTCCTTTGTGGCATTATTTTTCCAGAATGGGGCAATTTTATGTGCATTAAAAACCCATTCGGGCAGATATCCTTTCTCCTAAATGATTTTATTTTTCTATTTATTTATTTATTTTGAGACAGAGTCTCACTCAGTTGTCCTAAGGTTGAGTGCTATGGCATCATAGCTCACAGCAACCTCAAACTCTTGGGCTCAAGAGATCCTCTCTCCTCAGCCTCCTTAGTAACTGGGACCACAGGCACCTGCCATAATGCCTGGCTAGTTTTTCTATTTTTAATAGAGACAGGGTCTTGCTCTTGCTTAGGCTGGTCTTGAACTCCTGAGCTCAGGCTGTCCACTGACCTCAGCCTCCCAGAGTGCTAGGATTACAGGCATGAGCCACCACACCCAGCCTCAACGATTTTCTTAATAGTATCTGGGAGCTTTTCTGGTGCCTCTTGGTCAGCAGAAGCTGCTTCTCCTATGATCCTAACATTTTTTTAAGGCAAACCCCTTTCTAAAATTATCAAACCATTCTTTGTGGCATGAAATTTTCCGGCTTTAGATTCTTCATTTTCCTTTCACTTTAAATTGTCAGATAATGACTTCACTTTTTCTTGAATTATATTAGAATATAGAGGTACGCCTTATAGCAATTCTGCACCCACATAAAAGGAGCATTTTCAATACAAGATTAAAAGGTATTTTTGCAAAAAGTGCAAGTTTTTTGCACTTGCTGGCGTAGCTTCAGCAACAGCTTCACAAATTTTCTTCTCTTTTTTTGTAATGGTTCTTACAGCAGATTGATTTATCTTGAAATGGTGGGCAGCTTCAGGCTGCAGACCTCAGTCTATGGTACATATTAAGCAATTCAACTTTTTCATATAATGTCATGACTTTTCTGTTTCCCGGGAGCATTTTCATCATGTCTAGGAGTGCTTTGTATGAATCCCATGGTGCTATTCAAGGTTTATGATGTTGCACCAAACACAGTGAAAAATACACAAGAACCAGGAGAGATCACTTTATACCAAGATACGCAATTTACTGGAGAGAGGAACTGTTCACGTGGAGATGATTAGTGTCACATGGTATTTTAAACAGATACTTGCAACCTTGAGCTCACTGCAATAGCAACAGGAGGTGGCTACGAAATTATTACAATAGCACTACAGTTGATTTTATGAAGTTATGATTTAATATACCTTTATGTTTGTTTATATTTCTCTCCACTGTGAATGTTACACGCATGGTCTGTGTGTGTTCAAAGTTTTGATAAATTTTAACTTTTTATAATAGACTAGTATATATTTTATGGTAGTAAATAATAAACTATTACCTACATGTATTTTGTGTACTCATGACATACCTAATTTTTTCTTTTTGAACAAATACTTTTAGTCTATGTAGTTCATCGAAGAGTTTTTTTCATATTGCTGCAAATCTCCAAAATATTTCTCAATATAGTTATTGGAAAAGATCTGCATATAAGTGGACCAGTACAGTTCAAACTTTTGTTGTTCAAGGGTCAAGTGTAAATTTCTCTTGTAAGAGTAACTTTTCAGAGCTATTGCAAGGTTTGCAGTTTTTCAAAATAACCAGCTTGAAATATACGCCAAAAAGCTTTTTTGGGGGGTGTTATAGTCCAATCTCCTACAGTCCTATTTTGGGATGGTGTGTCCTAAGGCCCAATACATCCCCAAACTCCCTAGTTTAATTAGAAGAAAAGACTAACAAGCGAATGTGTAGTAAGAGGAAATGTACCAAAATGTAAGAGAAGCATAGAGAAAGCAGAAAACCACCAAGGCCATCAGCGAAACAGGAAGGCATCGTGCAAGAACAGATGGAACTGAGATTTGAAGGGCGAATATGAGTTTACCAAAGAGACAAAAGAACAAGGACTTGAGAGGGAGCCTTTTGAGGCTTAGAGGATGAAAAAATCCTTAGAGGATGAGGCTTAGAGGATTAGGGGTAATGCTGAAATATAAAGTGCATCTGGGGATAAAGGACCACTTTCTGCTCTTATATAGCTCCTAGTAGTGTGGCCTGCTTTGAGCATTTATCACCACTTTTTCTTTTTTTTGAGACCGAGTCTCACTATGCCACCCTGGGTAGAGTGCCATGGTGTCACAGCTCACAGCAACCTCCAACTCTTGGGCTTAAGCGATTCTCTTGCCTCAGCCTCCCAAGGGGCTGGGACTACAGGCGCCCGCCACAATGCCCAACTATTTTTTTGTTGCGGTTGTCATTGTTGTTTAGCTATCCTGGGCTGGGTTCCAACCTGCCAGTCTCAGTATATGTGGTGACACCGTAACCACTGTTTCGGGCGCTTAGTCTATCACCACTTCTTAACCAAAAGGGAGACCAAGTGAGAAGATTTGTTTCACAACCCCCTATAAGAACGGCCAGCAAGAGGGGCTTTCCTGGCTAAATTTTCCCCACCCTAGAGAAGAATACTGGGTGGGGGTGGGAGCATTTTTCTCCCTGGAGGGTCAGTGCACCAGAAAAGCCCCAGGGGTCTGAAGTTAGGTTTCCTCGTGTCCAACAGTCTATTTGACTGAGACAACTAAGGGCAATAGCTCTATTGTGCCAAGCTTTAGGAGATGAATGAAATGGACAGAAACCAAAAGGAGCCAAGAGCACCATAAACAAACCAACCCAAGAAACTGCAGAGTGACTCAGAAAGTTGTTGAAATGGCTATAGTTGTGTAAATCTGGTGGGCTGAGGGACAAAGAGCACTGCTTGGCTATTGCTGCCATGGCCCAGTCTCTCCGCCTAGGCAGGTGTGGCAGGGTGAGGTGTGAGGAGTAGTCAGGAGAAGCGGAAACAATAGGATTACAGGTGGCCACGGTGGGCATGTGAATGCTTAACAAGGGGTACAGGGCTGTGGACAGTTTCAAAGGAATCAGTTTCTAAATCCTCAATTTCCATTGTGTTCTCCCCTAAAGAGAGGAAAATCCTCAGAGGAAATCTGCAGCCCTAACTTTTCCCCCATCTCATTTTCTCAATTGTTTTCTCTTTACAAAAAACCCCCAAACAGTTTACCTCTTGTCTTTTCCTAATCCTACTGAATGATGCATTGTGAAAACTCAGTCCTGCTAACTGATGTATTGCTCTGGATTATAAAAACCTTTGGAAGGCCAGCTCGGCACCTGTAGCTCAAGCGGCTAAGGCACCAACCACATACACTAGAGCTGGCAGGTTCAAATCCAGCCCAGACCCACCAAACAACAATGACAACTACAACCAAAAAATAGCTGGGCATTGTGGCAGGTGCCTATAGTCCCAGCTACTTGGGAGGCTGAGACAGGAGGATCACCTGAACCTAAGAGATTGAGGTTGCCGTGAGCTATGATGATGTCAGGGCATTCTACCCAAAGCAACAGAGTGAAGCTCTCTCTCAAAAAATAAGACAAAATATACCTCTAGAGACATCACAGGAACAATTTCACAATTTTTTTTTTAACTTCAGGTTAACATGAGGGTACAAGCAACTAGGTTACAATGCTTTTGTTAGGTAGAGTTCCTCTTGTAGTTGTGTCCACAACTCTTTTAATCAAGAAATCATAAACACCACCCTACTTCTTCCATCTTCTTAAGAGACAAAATTTCTTTTTCTCTTTTTTTGAGACAGAGTCTGACTTTGTCACCTTGGGTAGAGTGCCATGATGTCATTATAGCTCACAGCAACCTCAAACTCTTGGGCTCAAGCTGTCCTCTTACCTCAGCCTCCAAAATAGCTGGGACTACAGCAAGTGCCACCGTGCCTGGGGAATTTTCTAGTTTTTTTTTTTTTTTTTTTAGAGACAGTGCCTCACTCTTGCTTCGGGTGGTGTCAAACTCCTGAGTTCAGGCAATCTACCTGCCTCAGCCTCCCAGAGTGCCAGGATTATGGTCGTGAGCCACCATGTCCAGCTGGGGAAATTTTTAACAATCAATTTCAAAATATGTATTTTTGTTACAGGAAAATATGCATAATAGGACAATCAATAAAATACTTTCTTCTTCTTCTTCTTTTTTTTTCCTAGAGACAGAATCTCACTTTATCGCCCTCGGTAGAGTGTTGTGGCATCACAGTTTACAACAACCTCCAACTCCTGGGCTTAGGCAATTCTCTTGCCTTAGCCTCCCAAGTAGCTGGGACTCAATAAAATACTTTCAATCATGAAATTACATCAAGACAAGATTATATAGAAGTAGAATCAAAACATGACTTCAAAAAAATGGTAGCTGGGCACTCCTGTAATCCCAGCACTCTGGGAGGCCAAGGCAGGTGATTGCCTGAGCTCATAGGTTCAAAACCAGCCTGAGCAAGAGCGAGACCTCTAAAAATAGCTAGGCTTTGTGGGGTTGTAGCTGTAGTTCCAGCTACTCAGGAGGCTGAGGCAAGAGAATCGCTTGAGCCCAATAGTTTGAGGTTTCTGTGAGCTATGATGCCACAACACTCTACCAAAGGCGACAAAGTGAGACTCTGTCTCAAAAAAAAAAATGATAAAATAAAAATTAAAAAACAGAACAATGTAAAATTTTCAACTTAAAGAATATAGACTGAATTTTCTAAATCAATGATGGTAATATCAAATTACTATGATATTTATATTCCTTTAGATTCATTTGAGAATGATTTAATGGTTTTATTGCATTAATATTCACAAAAACCCAATAGTTGTATTTATTACTTTTTAAACTTACAATGAAAAATGTCAGATGTCAACTTTAAAATGTACAAGGAGGTACATCGTTTTTCAAAACTCTTGCAAAATACAAGAGCAAAAACATTTCTAAGACCATGGCTCTAGGCCAGTGAAACCTAGAACAGCCAAGACTTGCCTTTCCCATTCAGCACCATTCCATGACTCCAGGGCAGGGCCAGAATGGTATTCAGCTTCCTCTTTAACTACTTCCAACCCTATTCCCAGCAACCAGCACAGGTTACTCACCTTGGAGTCACGCAGCCTCAGGTGTCTGCCTGACTCAGTCATATACATAGACACCTGGGCACTCTTGGGCAAGGTACTTAACCACTCCAAACCCCAGTTTTCTAATTTATAAAATGAGACGAATGTTTTGTAAATTATTCTTTTCTTTTTCTACAATTACTTTTTTTTGAGATAACATCTTGCTCTGTCACCTGAGCTAGGTGTACAATGGCCTGACCATATCGCTCACTGCCACCTCAGGCTCCTGGGCTCAAGGGATCCCTCTTACCTCAGCGTTCCTAGTAGTGGGACCATAGGCATGTACCACCACACCCAGCTAATTTTTCTGCTTTTTGTAGAGCAGGGTCTCTAACTCTTGATTTCAAGTGATCCTCCCACCTTGGCCTCCCAAAGTGCTAAGTTTACAGGCACTAAAGGAAAACTAGCATTTAGCCCACTTACCTTGAGATTTCTGGTCAGGGACTCAGTTCGTCCAAAATCTAGAGCAGTATTTTTCAACCTTTTTTATCTCACTGAGAACTTGAACCTACAGTTAAATTCCCATGGCACACTTAAATTATGTATAAGAAAAAAAAGAGTAGACGGTGCCGGTGGCTCAGAGTAGAGCACCGACCCCATATACCGGAGGTGGCAGGTTCAAACCCGGCCCTGACCATAAACTGCAAAAAATAAAAAATAAAAAAATAAAAGAGTAAAAGAAAGAAGATACTTACTGTGCTTTGAACTTCTTTTGAAAATAATTTAATGATATTTATTTATTTGTTTGTTTTTATTGCAGTTTCTTCGACTAGACCCTTGAGCCCTCTGCGGTTACCTTAATTAATGACCTTTAAAAATTTTCATGGCACACCTAAGGTCCTATCACAGTATACCAGTGTACCCACACAGGTTAAAAATCACTGATCTACCTTTTTTTGGGGGGGGTAGAGATCTGCAGAGCTTTACTCTTGCTCAGGCTGGTCTTGAACTCCTGAGTTCAAGCAATCCACCTGCCTTGGCCTTGTAGAGTGCTAGGATTACAGGGATGAGCCATTGCACTCAAGCAGAAAAATCACTGATTTACAGGGATGGCTTGCAATATCTTTTTCTTCACAGGCCTTAAGAACAGTACATTCTTTTCATGGTTTTCCATGTTCTCTGGCATGAAGTACTATCCAGAAGCATCCACTGCCAGAGCAGGGGGCTCAGGCTTATACGCCAAGATCTTATGCCTCCTTCTCCCAAGGCTGGAGTCCCCCCAAAACAGAACAGAGTAGTATCTGCTCAAACATCCTGTCACTTCTCATGTGTTTATTAAATCCTAAAAACATCTTAGTTTTTAAGAATCTGATAACTATCAGCGTCTTTAGAAATATGACTATCCTTGCTTGGAGACCCACACCCTTTCCATCAGTCATTCTTCAGCAGGGAGGGTGTCAAAGACCCAGTTCGATCTCCCTCTGGTTAGATCTGCCTGGCCGGCCTTGTCACCCTGAAACAAAGGCCAGTGACTGGAATAGGAGGAGAGAAGTAAGTAACACTTCCCCTCAGAGTGAGGGGCACTCTGACTCTACTAAGTACTTCTCTAACTTTTAAATCTCATGCTCCTTTTAATTAATAATAATAAAGTTTTATAATTTCCTTTAACATAAAATGAAATAACGGCTGGGATCAGAATAGATGTTTTCAATTTACACTGATCTGCCTGCCTGAAGGCCTTGGCCTCCTGCAGAGAATCATGGCTGCAGACCTTATCTGCACTCGACACGCCCCTTTTTATCGACTCCTCCCACATACCCAGTCTCCACATTCCAGATGCACAGTGGACTGCAAGAGTGTGTGCTTCTTGTTTTGAACTATTCTGATTTATCTCTCTTCAATTCTAATCAATCTTTCTTTTCCCGCTATTTTAGGGGGTTATGTTGCAGTCTGGCCAAATTCACATGGATTTAGATCTATGATCATTTATTATCTGCCCTGATGTCTTTTGGAATTTTTGACCCTGGCACGCAGAAAGAAGTACATTTTACACCATGACCTAGTACCTGCATACAGAAAGTATAACTAACACCAAGTTTCATGACACACTCCTTGCCTTACTATAAACTATATGCTCTGATTTCAGCTTTAAAATATCAGTTGCAACCCAGTAAATCAATGATACAACCTACTAATGGATCACAGTTCACATTTTTAAACACAGACTCATTTTATGGATGAACTAACTAAATAAAGGAAATGTGCCTAAGTTGCTACCAGAGTCAAAATCAGAGGTAGAATGCTCAACTATTCCTTCCTGGAGCTAGAGGGAATCAGAACAAAGGCTCTGCTCAGAACTGAAAGATTTTTGTAAAATATGCTATTTTGGTATCTGTTTTTGTGTGGAATCTTGGCCATTCTCATTGAATTAGAAATTCAACATGCCTTTTCTGTTGTTGTTTTTTTTTCTTTAGGCGAGTCTTATTCTGCCGCCCTGGGCTTAAATGCCATGGCATCATCATAGCTCACAGCAACCTCAAACTCTTGGGCTTGAGCAATCCTCTTGCCTCAGTCTCCTGAGTAGCTGGGACAACAGGCACTTGTCACAGTGCCTGGCTAATTTTTTTTCTATTTTTAGTAGAGATGGGGTCTTGCTCTTGCTCAGGCTGGTCTCAAACTCCTGAGCTTAAGCAATCCACTTGTCTTGGCCTCCCAGAGTGCTGGGATTATAGGCATGAGCCACCATGACTGACTCTTTTCTTTTTTAAAAATGTATAAGAACCTTTCTATCAATGCTCCCTGCCTGGTAACTAAGAAAGAGACTGTACTGTCCTTAAGCATAGCAGGGTAAGGCAGTGCCTGTGGCTCAAAGGGGTAGGGCGCTGGCCGGAGGTGGTAGGTTCAAACCCAGCCCCGGTCAAAAACTGCAAAAAAATAAAAGCATAGCAGGGTAAAGGGTAAGGATGGAGGGAGGAGTAAAGTTGAGGATTGAAGATAGAGTTTTCTCCCCCACCTCCTTCCCTCTCTGCCTCACCTCATGAGCAAACTGGTATGAAATACTTATTATAATCCAGATCTTGTACTAGTCTCTATAGATAGGGTAAAAAAAAAAAAATCTCTTGGGAATAATATGTTCTAGAGTGGCAATTAACTTGTAATTAGTCTATTATAATGCTACACAGAGGCTAAGACAGAGAGCAGGTTTTAAGCCCGCACCTAACCCAGAGTGCTGAGGGCAGGTAGAGACGGTGGAAGGGCTCCCCTGCAGAAGGGGTGGCTAAGCTGACTCTAACTAAGTGAAGCAGTGGGGAGGGCGTCTCAGGCAGAGATCTTGCCTATGAGATGGTCTTGCTGTTTCATTGGGTTAGTGCAATGAGCTCCTGGCCAATTTTAGGGAAATTGCCAAATATTCACTAATTTTCTTTTCTTTTCACTTTCTTTTTTTAAGACAAGAGTCTCGTCTCTGCGCCTGTAGCTCAAGTGGCTAGGGCGCCAGCCATGTACACCGGAGCTGGCGGGTTCGAGCCTGGCCCAGGCCTGCCAAACAACAATGATGGCTACAACCAAAAAATAGCCGGGCGTTGTGGCAGGGGCCTGTCTCAGCTACTGGCAGGCCGAGGCAAGGGAATGTTTAAACCGAAGACTTGGAGGTTGCTGTGAGCTGTGACACCACGGCACTCTACCCAGGGTGGCATAGTGAGACTCTGTCTCAAAAAAAAAAAAAAAGACAGAGTCTCACTACGTCACCCTGGGTAGAAAGCTGTGGATCATCACAACTCACAGCAACCTCTAACTCTTGGGCTTGAGCAATCCTCCTGCCACAACCTGCCTGACCAGGTTTTCTATTTTTAGTTGAAATGGCGTCTCTTCTTACTTAGGATGGTCTTGGAACTCCTGAGCTCAGGTGATCCACTTGTCTCAGCCTCCCAGAGTGCTAGGATTATAGGCATGAGCCACTGCACTTAGCCATAGTCACTGATTATGAACTGTCTCTGAAATACGCTTCAGTTAAAGAAAAGTATTTGTTCACCCCCACCTGACCAAACAAACCAGTTTCCCACAGGAGGCCCTCCATGTGGGACAAAAAAACAGCACATACCTACTTTGTTTGTTCTTTGAATTTTGAAATTTGTTATAATGAAGATAGGTAGGCTTTATTTTATTTTATTCTTTTTAAAATTATGGGACTCAGGGGCCGGCGTGGTGGCTTGTGCCTGTAATCCTAGCACTCTAGGAGGCCCAGGAGGGTGGATCACTTGAGTTCAGGAGTTTAAGACCAGCTTGAGCAAGAGTGAGACCGTCTGTACTAAAAATAGCCAGGTGTTGTGGTGCTCAGCTACTCAGGAGGCTGAGGCAAGAGGATCACTTGAGCCCAAGAGTTTGGGGTTGCTGTGAGCTATGATGCCACGTACTCTACCTAGGGCGACAAAGTGAGATTCCGTCTCAATAAATAAATAATTAAATATAATAGAAAAATTATGGAACTCAGAAATTCAGAAAGAATGTCCATTGGTGGCTCAGCACCCATAGCACAGTGGTTACGGCACCAGCCACATACCCTGAGGGTGGTGGGTTCAAGCCTGGCCCAGGCCAGCTGGACAGCACTGACAACTGCAACAAAAAATAGCCGGGCGTTATGGCGGGTGCCTGTAGTCCCAGCTACTTGGGAGGCTGAGGCAGGAGACTCGCTTGAGCCCGAGTTGGAGGTTGCTATGAGCTGTAACGCCATGGCACTCTATCAAGGACAACATAGTGACTCTGTCTCAAAAAAAAAGACTATCTACTGGGCTCCAAGGGGTAGCTCACCTCCATAATTTCAGCATTTTGAGAGGCCAAGGCAGGAAAATCGCTTGAGGTCAGGAGTTAGAGACCAGCCTGAGCAATAATGCAAGACCTCATCTCTACAATAAAAAGAAAAATTAGCTGGGTATGGTGGTACACTCCTGTAGTGCCTGCTTGCTACTCAAGAGCCTATAAGGACATGTCTCAAACTCACAAACAAAGAATATCCATTGAATATACAAATGCTGTCCCTACTAGGGGAACCTTTAAAAGCAAGCAAACAAACAAACAAAAGGAATAAACAAATGATAACGTTACTAGGAGGCACTTAAGTGGTATTAGAGAGCTCTCCTCCTCTTCCCTGCCCCCCACAAACCCCTGGAGAGACTGGAGAGATAGGACCATTTCTTTTCTTAGGACTCTGGAGCTAGAGATCAGCATCTGTTCTCAAGCAAGAAAACAACAACAACAAAAAATACAGGAAAATCAGGAAGAAGATTAGAAGTTCAAACTGAACTCCTGAAATATCAGACCTATAACAATCTTGGAATGAGGACTCTAAAAACGGAAATAACAGCACTCCCCACCCCAATACCTATAATCCTAGCACTTTGAGAGGCTGAGGTAGGATTGCTTGAGCCCAGAAGTTAGAAACAGCAGTAAGCTATGATGGTATGTAGTCCAGGCAACAGAGTGAGATCCTGTCTTAGAAAACAAAAACAAAAAAACAGAAATAACAAAAATTATGTTTCAATATCTATCTTGAAATGAAGCCACTTAGTACATTCTTGGTGACCTTTATGATGACAATAATTAGTTTCCAATCTAAAACTGATCAACATGGTATTAGAAAAGGCAAATAAAAACTTCTGATAATTCGGTGGCTTTGTCAACATTCTCTCTTCCCTAAGGATCAGCAAATTCATTAAGGTCATGCTCTTTTGATTGGCTGACACTTTATCTCAACTAAAAATATCTGAGGTCTTTCCAGTTCATTTCATGAGAAAGTGAATTATGCAAGTTGTGTAATCCTGAGGTCTCTCAAATCAATATAAAATGGTAGCTTTCAAGACAGAATAAGTGACTTTAAATCGATGCCTATTAATTACAGGAATGTTGTTTTACACATCCTATCTCCTAGTTATTTCTTGTATTGTTATATATGAGATGGGATATGTAAAACAGAAAAACATTCCTAGTACTTGAAGGCATATTCCAGACACTCTCACTGGGAAGGTTAGAACAGAGATTTCTAATGCGGGTCCTGATGTTCCAGCACCACCACCCTGGAGGCTCCATGGAGGTGTTAATGAAAGTGTGAGAGCCATTCTCTCCTTTTCAAGAAGCCTAACAGAAATTCTGAATGGTAAATTCTTTTTAGGCCACCTAATTCCTTTGCTTTTGTTAGGAGCCCTATCTACGCAGTGGTAGGTCTGGTTGTCTTAATTAATTAATTAAAGATATTTGTCTGACAGGCTGAATCTTTGGAAGCACTGAGATCTGCCCCTGAGAGCGACTTCACTGTGAAAAGTTTAGGGATTTGCGATTGAATCTCTGGAAATGAAGCTTTTAGCCAAAGAGATAAAGCCCTTTGGGGTTTTATTGTATTTCAGGAGAAGGGCAACAGTTCTATTGTATTTCAGGAGAAGGGTATGAATTGAAGGATTACAGATGCATTGACCTTGATATTATCCAGGTCCCTAATGTAGAACCAGTAGTCTACAGCAGTTAAAATGATGGACTTTTGACAGCAGAGAGACACAGTTTAAATCTTGACTCTGTCACTTGCTATGAACAATTAATCAAACTACTGAACTTCATGCACCAGTTTTCTCATCTGTAAAATAATAGAAACCATCCCATAGGATTGCCAGGGATTCAATGAGTTAATGCTTGCCACACAATAATTGTTCAACAAATGTCATAAAAGTTTTTCTGACCATAACCTGAATTTGTCCTTCACTATGACATAGGCATATCTCCTCATCCCTTACCTTCCTACCAATTAATTCCCTATTTTTTCCATTCTTTGAATTAATTTGAATGTTTTAGACGATGTTACAAATGGCGGGAACCAAAGTAGAAGGAAAGTATGGACTGGAGTCAAAAGTCATGTGCCAGTCTATATGTCCGGAGTAAGGGTCACTGCTAGGTTGATGGCAGTGTGCAGGGCATTTGGGGCCCTATCACAATGGGAAGGAAGAAGAAAAGAACAAAGGCCCCCATGTCAAGAAGTTCACCCAATAATGGGGAGTCACGACTAATGCTTGGAAAAGAAAGACCCAAGGAAACATATCTGATTAAATATAAATATTGAATGTGTTAAGTGCTATGAGGAATGGCCTCCCTTGAACAGGATTTGATGCATAGATTTGTTATGGGTAAATGATTGGCCGAGGAAGACTTTGTGATGCTGGGCTGCGCCTGTGGCTCAAAGGAGTAGGGTGCCGAGGTGGTGGGTTCAAACCCAGCCCCGACCCCCCCCCAAAAAAAGAAGACTTTGTGATGCTCTGCCTTCACCCTCCTTGAAGCACTTGGGTCTTTCCCCTCTCCGATCTATCCCCCACACCACCACAGCTGCCAGATTATTTGCCCTAAAACACTACTTTCTTTTTATTTTATTTTACTTTTTTTTTTTTATTTTTACCATTTTAACCTTTCTTTCTTTTTCTTTTTTCTTTTTTTTCGCAGTTTTTGGCCGGGGCTGCGTTTGAACCCGTCACCTCCGGCATATGGGGCCAGTGCCCTACTCCTTTGAGCCACAAGCGCCGCCCAAACCTTCCTTTCTTTTTTAAAATTTTTTTTAAATTTCCGATTAATGTGAGAGTACAAAGAACTAGGTTACAATGTTTGCATTGTGTTAGGTAGTTGTGTCCCATACACAACTACACCAGAGGTATGTCATATACTCTTACATTGTCCCCAATAAGTGGGAGCAAACCAATCCCCCTCCCTCCCCATCTCTAGGCCCTCCCTTGTCCCACTCCCCCCAACTTAAATAGAATTGAGTTTTTCTCTTATGTGGGTATGTCATAGACCGTCTACTGGCTTTGTATTAGTATTGCATACATTGGATACTTGTTTTTCTGTTCTTGTGATACTTTACTAAGAAGACTGTGTTTCAACTCTATCCAGTATTTTATTTTATTTATTTATTTTTTTTTTGTAGAGACAGAGTCTCACTTTATTGCCCTCGGTAGAGTGCCGTGGCATCACACAGCTCACAGCAACCTCCATCTCCTGGGCTTAGGCGATTCTCTTGCCTCAGCCTCCCGAGTAGCTGGGACTACAGGCGCCCGCCACAACACCCAGCTATTATTTTATTTTTTTTGAGACAGAGTCTTACTCTGTTGCCCTGTGTAAAGTGTCATAGCTCACAGCAACCTCAAAGTCTTGGGCTCAAGTGATTCTCTTGCCTCAGCCTTCCTAACAGCTGGGACTATAGGCACCTGCCACAACACCCCGCTGTTTTTTGAGATGGGGTCTCATTCTTGCTCAGGCTGGTCTTGAACTTCTGAGCTCAAGCAATCTACCTGCCTTGGCCTCCCAAAGTAGAGTGTCAGGATCACAGGTGTGAGCCACTGCACCCAGCCCCCAAGCATACTTTAAACATGTCACTCTTCAACTAAAACACCAGACACTCTGTTATCTATGGAATTAAGCACAGGCATCTTAGCCTCTCCAGTGTGAACTCACTTTATCGCCCATTGTTCCCTGACATGTGCCAGATTGCTGCAGTCATTGTTTCCCAAGTACGTACTGAACTTTTGCTCTTCTATACCTTTCTTTATTCTATCTGGAATGACTTCTCGTCCCTTCCTATCTCAAATGCCACTTGCCCTTTAAAGCCTAGTGCTCTCTTAATTCTTTCAGTCTTCCCTACCTGAAACTTAGGACTGAAACCTCATTTGCTAGGGCTTCAGTCCTAAGGGTTATGATTCCTTCTAAATGGCTTTTTGTTTTTTTTTGAGTCTGAGTCTGACTGTCACCCTGGGTAGAGTGCCATGCCCTCATCATAGCACACAGCAACCTCAAACTCCTGGGTTTGAGCAATCTTCTAGCTTCAGCCTCCCAAGTAGCTGGGACTATAGGCACCCACCACCAAGCCCTGCTATTTTTCTATTTTTAGAAGAATTGAGGTCTCCCTCTGGATCAGGCTGGTCTGGAACTCCTGAGCTCAGAGGATCCTTGGGCCGCAGCCTTCCAAAGTGCTAGGATTACAGGGGTGAGTCACCCTTTGTAAACTCCTTAAAGGCAGGTACAATGCTGTGGACGGTACCCTCTGCAGCCCTTATTGATAACATGTACTCAAGAAGGGGTTGTTGAATGGAATCAGAGCTGAATTAGCCATCCCCCAGCGAGGCCTTATTCAAATTTATCACTTTTATTCTCCTAACAATAACCCTCCAGGTGAAATAGATCTGATCCTTCCTGTTTTACCCACAAACAGAAAACCGAGTAATAGAGAATAAAAATAATTGGTCCAGAGGGTGGTGTTAGAGGGGTGAGTACAACAGAGGCCTATGTGGAAACTTCCAGACTAAAGTCAATCCAGTGATGACTCTCCTTGTCCTTTTCTTGTCTGTTTCATTTCTTTCATCCAGAAAGCTATGGTGACAGCCTGGAATGGATTAAACCCCAAATGTTAGGTGCAGGTCCCTGGGCCTGGGCTGAAATAATGCATCCCTTTAACTCTCTCTTCAGAGAATTATGAAAAGTAAAACCATAGAGGAAAAGGAAATTTAGCTCCCAGAGAAATGTACTGCAAAGTAAAATCATACACAGCTTCAAAATTCAATGTTTTTCTTCTCTGAAAATACACTGGACAGTCTGTCTCTCCTGTTTTTCATCATACAAATTGCTTTACCCGAAAGGCAAGTGGGGAGTAAATATAGCAGCAGTATCTCTGATGTAACGTTTTCTGACCTGGACAGGATATGTCCTTGACGTTGTCCTTTAAAAAGGAAAGAGAAGGAGAGAAAGTGTGTCCCAGCTACTGTGTGTAAGAGAAACTCCTATTCCCAACAATTATCAGGCCACGAACGGAATGACAAGCGTAAATAATAAAAATATAGAAGCAAAAGATGCTAGTGAACTTGTCACTTCTTCTGTGTTTGGCTGTCTCTGGCAGGCAGGCCAGAACACAGCCAGTCAAGCAGCAGTATTTACTGAGTCCCTGTACTGGAAACCACACGCCCTTCAACTTCCAGGTCTGCGGGTTGCATTTTGAAAAGTGTCCTGCCTAAAATGCTTTGTAGGTTACTGAATTCCACTTACTCTTCTTTCCAGAGTCTCTTTTTTTTTTTTGTTAAGGGAACAACTTAAAGATAGCAATGATGAAACTTTAATTAGAAAATGACCTGGAATAGATATCAAAATGGCAATTGTGTTTTATCTCTGGTGAAGGGCCTGGGTGGGTGGGATAATGAGAAGTAGGGGCAGGGGGCTGGGAGGAGGGCAGAGTACAGAATGACTCCCAAGTCTCTGCCCTGTATTGTTGACTCTTTCACAGGAAGAATGATTCAGGGAGTTAATGCATAATTTTTTTAAGTAGGGAAGGAAGGAAATAATGTATTGAGAAATAGTTCACTTGTAATTTATACATGAAATTGATTTAGACATATTATATACTCTTTTGCTACCAAGTGAAATAGCTGTTTGGTAGGTTAACTGTGACGAATTCATTTTCAGTATCTAGTACAACATGTCAATCCTTTTTAAAATTGTGTACCCCAGCCAGATGTGGTGGCTCACACCTGTAATCCTAGCACTTTGGGAGGGTGAAGCAGATAGATTACTTGAGCTCAGCAGTTCGAGACCAGCCTGAGCAAGAGTGAGACCCCATCTCTACTAAAAATAGAAAAACTAACCAGGTGTAGTGGGGCATGCCTGTAGTTCCAGCTACTTGGGAGACTGAGGCAAGAGGATCGCATGAGCCCTGGAGTTTGAGTTTGTTGGGAGCTATGACTCCAAGGCATTCTACCCAGGGCAACAGAGTGAGACTCTGTCTGAAAAATGCACACAAAAAATTGTACCCCTAAAGTACAAATTTTAAAATTATGTACCATTTATGTCTCCAAGTTCTTTTAATTACTTTCTTGTTTCCTTGATGAAATAAAAATAAAGGAACATTGTGATGGTATGGCTGGCATGCCTGCCTTTTGAAGATCACTAGTCAAATTAACAGAGCAATGCTGTGCTAGGAGTTAATGTACACATAAAGTCCCTTGCACAATGCCTAACATATGCTGGTTGCTCGATAAAAACCAGGACCTTTCTTTTCTTTTCTTTTTTTTTTTTTTTGAGACAGAGCCTCAAGCTGTCACCCTGGATAGAGTGCAATGGCATCACAGCTCACAGCAACCTCCAATTCCTGGGCTCAAGCGAGTCTCCTGCCTCCGCCTCCCAACTAGCTGGGACTACAGGCGCCCACCACAACACCCAGCCATTTTTTTGGTTGCAGCCATCATTGTTGTTTGGCGGGCCCGGGCTGGATTCGAACCCGCCAGCTCAGGTGTACGTGGCTGGCGCCTTAGCTGCTTGAGCCACAGGTGCCAAGCCTCAAATTTAATTCTTAAAGCCATCTGGAGTTTATTTCGGAGTAAGATGTAAGAATGGCAACTAACCTATATGAAAACTTTTTTTTTCTTTTTGAGACAGAGTCTCACTCTTTCCCTCTAGGTAGAGTGCTGTGGCATCATAGCTTACAGCAACCTCAAACTCTTGAACTCAAGCAAACTTCTTGCCTCAGCTTCCCAAATATCTGAGACTTCACCCAGCCACAACACTCAGCTAATTTTTCTGTTTTTAGTAGAGACAGGGTCTCACTCTTGTTCAGGCTGGTCTTTAACTCCCCAGTTCAAGCAATCCTCCCTCCTGAGCCTCCCAGAGTGCTAGGATTACACATATGAGCCACACCCAGCAAGAACACATTTTTTAAACATTATGCATTACCACAGATTCTGTACAAAGAAAGTATTTGCAATATTAAATGTGTCCAAGGAATCATCACTTAACACAACAAAATTTTCCCTTAAATAGTGCTTCAGATCATTTTAAAAAGGCTTGGACTGTGTACAAACTTATTTTAACACTTGGAAAAAGTGTCTTTTTTTTACTAATAACCCTCTATGTTATTTACATGTCTTTTTTTTTTTTTTTTTTTGACACAAAGGAAAGGGTGAGCCAGTCAGTGCTAAAAGCACCAAAGGCAAGCAAAGCCCAAACATTGGGTTGTTGGCACTGTTTGAAATTTGCATAGGCCAGTCTTGCCTGAAAACAGCCTGACAGTTGGATGAGCCAATACAATTCTTTACATTTTATTTTTTATTTTTTTTAAACAAGTGAACAGTTTATTAAGAATTAAACAAAGGTATGATGTGATACAGTACAAGCAAGACACTCAAGATAGGTATAATAGTATACTCACACAAAAGCTTAAATTTCACCTCAAAAAAAATCACAAGACAAAAGACAAAGCAATTTCACTGTTATAAGATAAGATATTTCATGCAAAGTATTGACTCTGCCCCCCCAAAGCCCAACCTCCCAACAAACAAAAAACTATCTGGGAATACTGCTATACTAACATATTAACCACAGTATAATCATTCATAGGAAAACAGTAATTAAGTAGTGAATTGAATTAAATAACAAAGTTCAAACTGTCATAAACTCATAGACCACAATGATTTTACAAAACAAGCAATTCCAGAAATCTTATAAACAATAAAAGAAATATTTCAATATCATTCTACTTGATCTGGATACACCTGATACTGAAATTGGAGAAAATATATTGTTATAAAGAGAAATTACAAACATGTTTCACTTATA
>CAUYRH010040750.1:0-21312 GCA_963574655.1 Perodicticus potto
CCTTCATATGAAAGCTATAGATTAGTTTCATAGTAGGGCTGAGTACATTGGATACTTTTTCTTCCATTCTTGAGATACTTTGCTAAGAAGAATATGTTCCTGGCTAAGTTTTTGTAGAGATGGGGTCTTACTCTTGCTCAGGCTGGTCTCTAATTCCTCTTCTCAAGCAATCCACCTGCCTCAGCCTCCCAGAGTGCTAGGATAACAGGTATGAGCCTCCGTGCCTGGCCAGCAGGTGTTTCTTGAACATACACTGCAGTGTTGTTCCCTCTGTATCAAGGACCAACCTTTTGAAGCCCTTATCAATATGTCTCTGGCTAGGGGCCACTTCCACACTGGGTGTCACCTCCTGGGTAGGCAACTCCCATCAGCCCAGGAAATTCTCTGGAGAAGAGGGTGAGCTGGGAGCCCCTAGCAGCTGATTGTAGTTTCCAATGACCACAGCCTTAAACCTCTCTCTTTTGGTTTCCGAACATATCAATTTATATCTCTTTTGCATTTATCCTATCCTTAAAAAATTGTCTGCTACTTGGGAGGCTGAGGCAAGAGAATCACTTGAGTCCAAGAGTTTGAGGTTGCTGTGAGCTGTGACGTCACGGCACTCTATCCAGGATGAAAGTTTGAGATTGTATCAAAGAAAAAAAAAGAATTGTCTGTATTCAGGTGAAGGGAGAAGGGAAACTCTGTTGAAAGTTTGAGTTAAGAGAGGAGAATCAGGGAGAACTATAAGAGGGCTAGATGGGAGTGAAGGTGCAAGTGGCAAGGAGGGTTGAAGGTAGAGATGCTGGAGAGCCATCTCATATAGTGGGGTGGACGCTTTGTGTCTGACCCAGGAATAGGTCCTGTTTCTGGCTTACAAAGAGAATAAATCAGTGACACAATGGTTACAATTTTCTTCATCCTTGACAACTCTTAAAAACAGAAATCTGCCCCCCCACCCTGCTGAAGGTTAAGTTAAAACATCTTTAGTGAATTCTCCACCTAAGACTGTAATCTTCAAATATAAATATTTTTACTTTCAAAACCTCTAAAATAATTTTGGAAAAACTATGTGTCCCATAACATACCTAACAGTTGACATCTAATGACTTTTTTTAAAAGGGACAATGTCCCTGCCAGGTATGGTGGCCCACACCTGTAATCCCAACATTCTGAGAGGCAGAGGCAGGTGAAGATTGCTTGAGCTCAGGAGTTTGGGACCATTCTGAGCAAGAGCAAGACCCTGTCCCTATTAAAAATAGAAATATTAGCTGGATGTTGTGGTAGGTGCCTGTAGACTCAGGTAGTCTGGAGGCTGAGGCTAGAGGCTCTTTCGAGCCCAAGAGTTTGAGGTTGCTGTGAGCCTTGACACCAAGAAACTCTACCCTGGGCACTGTCTCAAAGAAAGAAAGAGACAGTGTTTCACTATGTTGCCCAGGCTGGTTCTCAACTTCCTGGCCTCATGTGAGCCTCCCACCTCAACCTTCCAAATGATATCCAACAGATTTTTAAGGAGGGATTTATTAGTTAAATATTGCAAGTAATATAATTTCTGGAATGTTGTGTCCTTCCTTTAAATACATTAAGGGGGATCAATTACCATGGCAGTTTGATGTCCACCACTATCCATTTAAAAGATACATGAACAATTGGGTGGTTCCTGTGGCTCAAAGGAGTAGGGCGCTGGCCCCATATGCCGAAGGTGGTGGGTTCAAACCTAGCCCTAGACAAAAGGTGCAAAAAAAAAAAAAAAAATACATGAACAAAATCCTTTTGAACAGACAGAAATTCTACATCACAGTTTTTTCTCCTGAACTTATATTTTCATTCTTCTCCACAGAATTGTATCTTAATGTAATATATTTTATATTTGAATGTCTTTTGTCATCACATACGGATCCCTGCCATAAAACATGTATAAATCTACATTGTAAAATATTCTTATTTCCTCTGTCTGTAAGGCTCTCAGTCTTTGGGACTATTTTTTATAGTCATTAGTACATAGTTGGTTAAAATAATATATATGTATTATAAAACCATATAGTTAATAAACAAAAATAGAATATGAGAACATATATCTTTCTGTGATGGAAGGGAATTTTAAAAATAAAAATAGTTTATATATCCCTGTGGATGATCGTTATTTATGTTACAGTGAGACTAAGTTTACCATTTTAGTATAGTTAAGATGTTCAGAAATCTTGTTCACATAAACAAGTGGCTTGGAATGAAAGTAGTTTAGTTAAAACAATATCATTCAATTGAGCACTTTCCTAAATATATGCCCCAAATTGCATAACAATTATCATAAAATTTATATGTATTGATCTGTTAAATGACAATTTCTTTTTTTTTTCCAAAGACAATTTCTTTAAACCCTTCTCTGATTTTGTTGAAAGTAAGGCATTAGAAACCATGTGCCTTCACATAAGTACTTGTTATCCCATTGTAACAGAGGTAAAGGTCTGATAAAAGGGGAAAATGTTTTACTATTTGTCTCATTAAAATCTCCACACTTTTTGGGAATTAAATCAAAGTGTCAGGAATATGTTCTTTCCTGTTTGTTTTCTAGAATCCTTTTCTTTCTCTTTTCTTTTTGACATTTCTGGCAAGTGGAGTATTTTCTAGCATCTTAAACTATAGGAGGTGCCTCAACAGAATTGTCCAGACAAAGATGAGATAGTCCTCCCAGGAGATAAACCACCCGCTATACTTGAACAATAGCCTAAAGCCAAAACATGTGACACTGGTCACTTAGACCCAAGCCAGACCACAGACTTCCCCTTTAAAAAGCCCTGCATTTCTGCTTAGTAAGTAGGATGATGGCCTTTTGAAATGCTAGTGTGCTACCCTCCTCATTTGCTGGCAAATTAATAAACTTCTATTTTCTTTTTCTCAAACTACTTGTACTTGTTCTTCCTTCTCACTGATTGAGCCTTGTAGACAAGTACTGAACTTCCAATAACACTATCATTAAAGTAATGCTTTTTCTCTGTATCAACACCAATATTTCCAGTGGGCACTTTTGGTGCCCAGAGAGTATTTGTACCTGGGGTCCAGGCAGCAAGGTAAGCCTTTAGATGAGTTTGAGGTGTGCTTTTCTTTTGTAAGATGGGAGAAAGAAGGTGGGAAAGTAGGAGCATTAGGTATGTTTCACAAAGATAAAGTTTAGGAAAGAGTACACATTGAGGTTAAAAATCTGGAAATTGGTTAAAAATAGACACACAAACAATACTTTCCTTGGTATCTTTTTAATTCTTTATTTTCATTTATTTATTTATTTATTTAATTTTGAAGTTTATGGCTGGGGCTGGGTTTGAACCCACCACCTCCGGCATATGGGGCCGGCGCCCTACTCCTTTGAGCCACAGGCCCTGCCCTATCTTTTTAAATCTTTTTTTTAAATTTTTTTTTTATTTTTATTAAATCATAATTGTGTACATTGGTGCAATCATGGGGTACAATGTGCTGACTTCATATACAATATGAAATATTTTCATTGAACTATTTAACATAGCCTCATGGCCTTTTAATCACTATATGAAGACATTTATATTCTACATTTAGTAACATTCACTTGTACCCCTCTAAGATGCACCGTAAGTGTGATCCTACCAATCACCCTCCCTCCACCAATCCTCCCCCCTCCCCACCCCTCCCTTGCCCCTCTCCCCATATTCTTGTACTATAACTGGGTTGTAGCCTTCATATGAAAGCTATAGATTAGCTTCCAGCTCTGTAGAGTTGAGTACATTGGATACTTTTTCTTCCATTCTTGAGATACTTTGCTAAGAAGAATATGTTCCAGCTCCATCCATGTAAACGTGAAAGAGGTAAAGTCTCCTCCATCTTTCTTTAAGGCTGCATAGTATTCCATGGTGTACATATACCACAATTTATTAATCCATTTGTGGGTCCATGGGCACTTGGGCTTCTTCCACGACTTAGCAATTATGAATTGGGCTGCAATAAACATTCTGGTACAGATATCTTTATTGTGATGTGATTTTTGGTCTTCTGGATATATACCTAGTAAAGTAATTATAGGATCGAATGGCAGATCTATTTTTAGATCTCAAGTATTCTCCAAACATCCTTTCAAAAGGAATTAGATTTTACTGTTTTTATAAAGAAAAGGGGTATGATTGGTTCCAGGACCACCAGCTATCCTGAGGTATGCATCAGAGAGGTGCCCCCTAGAGTTGTGCAAAGGCATAACACTAATTGGTGCTACATTTTTCACTGGATCAAAGTCACTGGTAGAGGCTCGGCACCTGTGGCTCAATTGGCTGAGGCACCAGCCATGTACACTTGAGCTGGCCGGTTTGAATCCAGCCCGAGGCCTGCCAAACAACAATGATGGCTGCAACCAAAAAATAGCCAGGTGTTGTGGCAGGCGCCTGAAGTCCCAGCTACTTGGGAGGCAGAGGCAGGAGACTCGCTTGAGCCCAGAAGTTGGAGGTTGCTGTGAGCTGTGATGCCATGTCACTGTACCCAGGGTGACAGCTTGAGGCTCTGTCTCAAAAAAAAACAGTCATTGGTAGTAACATTTTTTACTGTAAATCTTAAACAGTATGGTGGGCAAAAACTGTCTTTAGCAAGATGTACATGTTGCTAGCATTTCATTCCATTTTGTGTTATAGGATACAAACTATGTACCTTTATCATACTCAAAGGTCTTCTTTCTCTGTTCACCCAAGTTATTGTATTTGAAATCTGTAAATTATCTTTTATATGATAGTGAATTTAACTTGCTCAATACTAATCACAGTTTAGGAAACATAGTTTCTAATATATGCATTACCTAAAAATGGTTAATCTATGGTTTTGTACTTTTTCCTGTCAATCTATAATTAAATCATTTTACATACTGATTTTACATCATTATAATAAAGGTGTATTCTGATATTGCTGATGACTGTGGCTCCCTAGCATTCATTATTTAATTGCTGGAGATTTTACTACTAGCTCACACAGTGTTATCTAAATTAATTGTGAACTTTAATACATTTGGATCTAAAAAGGAAATCAGTTTTCTCCTCCATAAAGGAGACTCGGAAAGCTGAATAGACCAATTTTATGTTAACAAGCTAATATCCTCTTGCAGTTAGACACAGAATCTGAATGTTTTGGGAAATGCCCCTTTCAGTTATTTGTAAGAGCTTCTGAATCATGACATTATTCTATCAGTTGAGTGGGGGTGAAAAGTGTTTTATTCACCTGTTTGGTGATTGTATTTCTGAATTAATTTCAAGACAGCCAAGTCAATGTAATAAGTTCCCTTGAATATGTCAGATTATTCAGAGCTTTTCATTCTGGCCTAAAGAATTTGCTGGAAATCCTTGGCTAAACTAGGAAAGGGAGATGGGAGAACATATAATGGAGAGAAATGCCAAGACCGTTGTTATCATATCAATGGGTGGAGAAGCTAGGGATCATACAAAAGGAACTATACTTATTGGATGGTCAAGACAGGAAGAGGAAATTTAAGAGGCAGAAGGCAGTCACATTCTACCATGGGTCAGGACAAAATAATTTTTGGTAACATTATATTTAATACAAAAAAATCATAAGGGCCTATGTTTGTTGAATGACTGTTATGGTGCAGGCACTAAATTAAGAATATTATATACATACCTCATTTAATCTTCACATTAGGTATTTAAGAAGAATTGATTGTCTCATTTTATAGATGAGAAAACTGGGGTTCAGAGTGATTAGAAAACTCACTCAGGGGCACAAAGTAAGTGTCAGGGGCAGGAAGTGGAATCTTTTCTTTATATACCATCAGTAAAGATTATTGAGGTTCAAGTCTGTAATATAATGTTAATTTGTACGACTCTGGGCCAATGCTAAGAGTAAGGCTTGGAGAGGCAGTAACTTGGTCCAAGTCACACTGTGAGTAAATTGCAAGAGCTGGGCTTGAAGCCAAGGTCATTTTAATTCCAAAACTTATGCTCTTTCTAACATATCGCATTCCACCGCCTACAAAGTCCTTTCTGTTATACTAAACACCCTCTCTAGGGAAACAAACAACGATGTATCAGCCCAAGGTGCAGAATCATACTTGAGGCTTCAAGACAGAGAACACAGGAGATGTATCTTGAAGGTCTTTATCTGTCCAAAGATTGACATGCAAGTTTCTGAGATGATATTTAAAAGGGCGGCTTCCATTTAGAAATCTCACCTGCCTTAAAGCCTGGGGAAGCCCTCCAACACAAAAGAATCTATTGGAATGGGATTCTAATCCAGAGCAATAGTGTATGCTATGGCACCAACCACAGTGCTCTCATTCTGGAACATTAAGGCTTGCTAGTTCTATTTGTATTCTGTACTCAACATATTCTCATTCCTTTGGACCGTGTGGACATATCTTATCCACTGGACTGAAAGCTTCCATAATGCAAGGAGTGTCCCCAGCTGGTCACTTATTGAGATTCTAATATGTGCCTGGCAGTGTTCTAAGTCCTGAAGATAAACTGGAATGAGACAGACACGGGTTTCTAAACTTATTCTTTACTGGGAGACACCGGCAGGCAATGACGACAGAGTGATGTGGCAAGGTTGTGGTGGGAGAGGGGAGCGTGGACGTGGGAGCCCCTATAATCCAGGTTCAGTGATCTAGACAGGGGAAGATTCTGGAGGGACCATCTAAGAGGAACCCAAAGGGATAGGTGGGCGTTAGTCATGGGAAACTGAGGAAGGTGGAGGTTGGTGAAGGCTCCAGCATGTTTGAAAGAATGGGAATGTGGAAGCGAGGGGTAGAATGGGGTGTCCCAGTAACTAAAAGTTCCTTCTGGAGGGAGCCCAAAGCACGTGGGGTAGGGAAGGGTTGTAGGAGGGAAGTGTGGGAGCCTATGGGGTCTCCTCCCAGGCCCTGGGTCTTGCATAAAGACTCACGTATTCATTTGTTTCCTTAACAAGAAACAAAGACTAGAGATTTGATGTCTCTCTTTCCTAACTTTTCTTCCCAATGCTGTTTTCAAAATTGCTATTTTGATCCTCAGCCTGTAGGAAGGGGCCCTGACTTTGCTCCGCCCCTACCCCTTTTGTAAACAGAGGTCCATTAATTTTTGATTCACAGTGAAGTTGTTGGGACTAATTATCTGATGCCTGCGACGCCATCTGAGACACTGGCTGAGAGACGTGCCACCAAGTCTCACCGCTTCTCAAAAGCCCTGATTGCTTCCGGCACATTTTCCCCTTCTGTTTTTGTGGGACGACAGCAGCAATTTGTCTCAGGGCCTGTTTTCCCAGAGTCTGTTAGTCTCATCATCTGGCACCTGGGAGGAGCCCTGGCAGTGTCTTTGGTGCTCAGCCTGGTCCCTTCAGACACATCTTCTCCCCCATATGAGAGAGAATGCCAAGCTGACCCCCCTGGAGTGGGGACATGGCCCCACGTGGAGATTCCTGTGTAAGGACAGAATCTCCCTACTCTCCGACACCGGCTTCCCCATCTTGTTTCAAGGCAATCGAATCATGCTTTCTCTTGCTGTACAGACACTGCATTCTTAACACTTGTCAGGAGAAATTAATGGTAAGTTTCTTTCCTTACCTGTTTTCGGAGGAGAATTGATGGTAAATATTCAACCCTTTCTCCTGATACTGCATTCCCTGGAAGGATGGCGAGCAGAGAGTGGCAGTATCAGGATAGGAAAGGCTTATCAGACTCTCAAGGCACATTTCACCCTCAGAGCTGGAAGAGGGGACAGCCAGCCCACGCTGCAGGGAGCACGGTGCTCTCGGGATGGGACGTGGCAGGTGCTCTTAGGGTGTGCTGAGCACTAAGAAAACGTCTTTTCCTCCACCCACTCATCTCCCTCCACTTGAGTCTTCTCCCCTCTGGCAGCTGGTCCCAGGACTGTGCTGTGTCCTGCTGTTCCAGAAATTCACCTGCAGTCTCCTTATTCAGCTGTCCCTCTCCACTTCTAGACTGCACCTTCCACAGAGCATGTGCAGCCTAGAACTGCCATGGGCGAAAACCCCACACCTCCTGAGATCTGTTTATAGGACCTGGGAAGTTTAAAACCTCTGAGATTAACTTCACTCCTGTGTAAAGTACAGATAGGAACATTGAACCTATAAAGGCAGCAGAAGGTCTGTCCACAACAGCAGTTAGAATCCTACACATTTAAGGTACTTAGTTTACTGAACACTCTGTGTACTATTTGTTATTAATTATGACATATTGATGACAGCTGTATAACCACCTACATTTTATAAAGACCTCTTGTGTATATTTCTTTTGATTTCATAGAAAACTACCATGTATTTTTCCTGTTGATTTGCAAGAAGTCCCGTTAATTAAGTGAAGAAGGTATTATTATCTTGCTGACTCTAAAGTGGAGGACTCTGAGGCCTGTACTTGTTTCTAAATGATCTTGTACATTTGCCTGGTACCTTTTAGTTTCTGGTTAATTCTAGGGTGTCAGCTCACCTCTGGTGCCTAGGATGGTGGGTGTGCAGTCAGCACGTGGGGCTGCTGTGATCAGACAGGCAGGGACGCTGAGGACGCCGTCCATGCTGGGGGCAAAAAGATGGTTGGGAGTGCTCAGGCTTGCCTCATTTCGAATACAGTGAAACCTTCTGAACATTTCCCTCTTGAGAATTCACCGAGAAGTCCCTGATTATATTTGTCAGCTTCATCAAGTCCAGAAGATGAGAACATGCTCTTGTTCTGGAAATGGTAGTGCCCTGTCCTGCATGGAATGATTTGCAATATGGTCTTTCCATCATGTGGAAGGAGTCATTTTTTTCTCTGCGTCAGTACTTACTTTAGGAATCCTTTTCCTTCACGTATTAACATGCCTCGGTCCTTACCCTTATTCTCATCCCTCTTACTGCCCTCACTCCCTGTTTTACCCTCCTGCCATTCTCAGAACTCAAAGCATTCATTTTTTTTTCTATTTTTCAGAATCAATGTGTTTCCTTTCAGTGGGATTTCTTTTTAATTGCTTCCAGAGTCCAGGAAGAAAGAAAAAAGATAGAACAACATATGAAAACAATGTCTCTTCACTGTTGGATTTTGTTTTTATCTTTATTATTGTTTCAGGTTAATTTTAGGGTATGAAGAATTAGGTTACAGCTTTTGCATTTGTTTGGTAACGTCCCTCCTACAAACTGTTGCACGTTAAATAGGATTTTTCAGGGGTCCTGAGCACAAACCCACGTGCTCGGAATTGTTGCAGAGTCCTCTCAAACTGAATCATGTCAGACTTTGACCAAACGACTCCAAATGCAGCTTGGAGAGCACTGAGCCTGAAATATATGCCAGTTTTTTGGTACCTGTGTGGGGAATAAAAAGAAATATGCCTTTGTGTATTTCTGGTTCCTAGTTTCTCGTTGCAATGGGTCTTTCTCTTAGCAAGATCCAAAAGCCCATGTTCCATCTTTGAGTCATATGGCTCCATATTTATTGGACCTGGGGCCCTCATCGGTAGAATCCACCCCACACAAGGAAGAAATGTCCAGGAAGCACAATAGCGCAATGTCCAATGACAGGAACGTTTTCAGAGCAATGCATCCCTAGGTGGTCTCATCATCATGTGAGCCTCTCAGAATGGACTTACACAAGCTCTCTCTTGCTTTCCTTCCGGTATTCCATATATTACACATCCAGATTGTTTTCTTTATTTGCTTATCTGACTTGCTTATCATTACCATGTAAGCTCTACGAAGGCAGAGACATTGTTATGTTCACTACTTCGTTATTCCCAGAACCGAGAACAAGGTTTTCTTGCAAGCAAAATACGTTTCGCTTAATAACAAACAATGCCATTTTTTAACTGTAATTCTCACTTTTGAAAAAAGAACTCTGATTTCTTTTTTACTATTCCCTTGTCACATCTGCGTCTATGATTTGGGAAGCAATTTGCTCCTACCAGATAGATGGAGGTGGTTGTGCATAGATGGAAACACACGGGCTTTTCGTCACATTAAGATTTCTACATCTCAGATTTCAAGGACCTGTCTGACTTTGAATGGCAGAGTTTTACAGGAAGAAATGTGATATTCTGGGCAGGCTTGCAGTGGTGAAAAGTATTGATTATATAACCTCATTGCTAGGTACAAATCCCAGCTCAGCCAGGTATGAGCTGTGGGGCCTTGAACAAACTACTAAACCTCTCTGTGCTTCTGTTTTCATTCCTTTTTTTTTTTTTTTATTTGTCCGGGGCCGGATTTGAACCCACCACCTCCAGTATATGGGGTGGGTGCCCTACTCCTTTGTGCCACAGGCACTGCCCCAGTTTTCACTCTTAAACCTAGAGAAAGTAAATGATGGATTGGGGACGTAACCACATAAATTTGAATTGAAAATGGAATGGATTAATACCAGAAAAGTACTTAGCTCTAGGCCTAACATAAAATTGTTCATTTAAAAAAACAATAACAAAGCACGGTACTTTGTTTGCCGTCTCCAGGACCGTGAGCAAGTCATTTCTTGTCACTGGGCCTCAATTTCCCTATCAATGAAGGTGGAGGGGGAGACAGGAAAGGTGGAATATTTTCTGACTGTGACTTTATCTCCTCTAACATTCAAAGTCTGAGGTGAGGTTGTCTCCGCGCCAGGAAGACAGGTTTTGTGCTTCTGATTTAATTTAATTTTTAGTTTACTCCTGCCCCAGACCTTGAGGTTTCAAATGGATTATCCAGATTTCAAATCCAAAGCCTGCCAGGCCCTGCTGTTCCCCTGCAGTTTTTTCTTGAAAAGCAGAGCGGATGCCCAGTAAGTGTTCTGAGAAGCCCCTGAGGGAAGCTTGGGCAGGCTGGGGGCAGGGTCCCCAGGCTATTGGGGCTCCTGGCATTGCTCGGGGCAGCCAGGAGGACATCAGATCAGCAGAACTACAGATATGAGTGAGAGTGGGCCACGGGTGACAAAATGACGTGTGCCCCAGGAAGACTTTGTGGAAATCTTGGACAGATGTCCCCAGAGACCCAGTGCCCAGGAGGGTAACTGGTAACCCCGACCTCTGCATGGCACAATGGAAGGATTGACCCAAATTCTTACGCTCAGGAAAGCCTCCTGCAGAAGCTGAATCATTGTAACATCTGGTGGGCCTTCTTGTTCAAAGTGACGGTGAATTAATTGGCACTCCCTAATGTGATGAAGAGAGATTGTACAGTAGCTCACATGCCCATGGGCGTGCCTTCCTGTCCCCATTCACCTTGCTGAGAAGCACACCAGGGTATGAAGCCCACCCTGTTCGGCCAGTGTGTCCCCACCCAGCTAATTTGTTAGCTCCCTCCATCCCCTATTCACAGAAATAAAGGGACCTCTGTGCTGCCTGCGATGTGTATGGCCTTCCAAAACTGGATGCTGTTCTAATGGTAGGGCCTGGGGCCAGCAGGCTATGCCAGGCTATCCTTGTCTTTGTCCTTGGTGCCAACCACCAGCCTGCACAAGTGAGGCAAGGGGACCCCAGGGAGAGGCCGCAGGACACGATGCTGTTTGTGGCTTTTCTTGCCAGCGAGAGAACAGAGGGGCTTTGGGATGGGCTGAGCCGCCTGGAATTCTCAGCAGCCGACTACTAAGGGTTTCTACTCTGACGGTCAAAGACCTTTTCCAATAATCAATAAATGTAATAGTCTTGGCCAAGTATTTTTCAGGTGTCCCCAAGGTGTTCAGCTACATTAACCTCCTAGAAGAATAAAAAGAAGAGAAAAAGCAGGAAGGGAAAGAAGGAGAGAAAAGGGAAGGTTTATAGCACCAGGCGTAGACACTCAGCATGTGCTTACTGTGTGGTGAGAGGATGACTGTTACAGGAGGACAGATAATGAAGCTCTAAAAGTCATCCTAGAGAAAGGGCTACATAGTTCATTGCTGAGTATCATCAAAGTCACCTTCCAAGTGACCTTGGGGAGCTATGCACCGAAGCCAGCACCTAGGACACCCTTCAAGGTGCTTTTCCTAGGAAGGTTCACAGAATTGTCTGACTTCAGACAACAAGCTCTATCAGCCATTCCAAAAAAAAGAGTTCCAAAATTGCTTTGAATGGTGGGCTAGGCGCTGGCGTCAGCGCACAGCTTCCCAAGGGGAGACTTTGAAGGTGACCGTAGTGATATTCAGCAATGAGGTATGTAGCACTCTTTCTAGAATGAACTTGGAAACTTAATTATCTGACCTTGTACGTTGTAACGAGATTGTTGCCAATGCCAGAAGCCGTCCTTGTTTGGGTAATAAGGACACAACAGCCATATATTGTAAAGAAAAAAACAGAAGAAGGGATACTGAGAGTTAGATGCCTGGATTCTAATCTCACTTCTGCTCTGTCTGACTCTAGAAAAAAAAATCACTGACTCCAAAGGAACCCAGGGTTCTTGTCTGTAATACGGAGTCGAACAAGACGGTCTCCTAAATCCTGCTAATTCTAAGGGCTGTTCATCCCTCCCCTGCACAGACATTCCTAGAGTGTGTGTGTCTTCTAGACTCTGGGAATCTGGGAATAGAAAAGGGAAGAAGTAAAGTTGTTGGGACGTAGGTACCCCAAAGCATAAGAGCCTGAATCGCTTAGACTCTGGGGGCCACAGGTGCAGGGAAAGGCCTGGACACCTGCAGAGGAAGGAGGTGCCTAACCTGACAGGTGACACAGGTTTAGAAACAACTGGCGGATGGAAGGCAGTGCGATTCGTATTATTACAGAGGGGTGTTCTATGAAACCATGACTTTGTTTCAAAGCGCAGTGAAATGAGAATCAGCCCACGGGGCTCCCTTCTCTCAGAGCACTGCCCTTTCTTTTAAGAACTCTCACTCATTTCTAAACACTTGGACTCTGATTCAGGACTAACCTTTCCTTGCACATTTTTTAAAATTATAGGTCATTGAGACAGAAATACAACTTACTGAGACAAAATTCTAAATGCTGTTTTCACACCTGGTTTTGTCCACTTCAGTTACCAAAAATCTTGACGTTAGCAGTTAAACAGGACCTTGGTGTTCTGGAGTTGACACCTGTCAGGAGCAAGGAGCCGATTTTTAAATATGCAGGAATTTTGCAAGCCAGTGAAATTGTTAGTAATGTCAGATTGGCACTGGTGGGAGTGTTTACCTCATAGAAATCAGCAAACACTACAAATCAGAGCTTTGTTTTTTTCTTTTCTTTCTTTCTTTCTCTCTCCCTCCCTCTTTCTCTTCTCTTCGCCTCCCCTCCCCTCCCCTCCCCTCCCCTCCCCTCCCCTCCTCTCCCCTCCTCTCCTCTCCTCTCTCTCTCCCCGTCTCCTTCTTTCTTTCCTTCCTTCCACTGGCTTATCGGACCACCACTGGATAGAAGTGACATGGTTCAGGTACTAGTTAAAAGAATTTACCCTGAGGACTTTTTCACAACAAATATTTGGAGAATTGAAGTAATGCATGATAATAGTATCAATCATTCCCAAACTTCATATTTTTTGCCATCTTTGTATATAATATATTATTATATTATTTTCTAATTTAAAGCTATGCGTGTTCTTAAATACATATATTTATAAACAAGTTTTTATTGCTGCTATAAATGAAAGAAACACAGCACCTCTTGCCCTACAATTGTAATTAATGAATAACATTAAAATAATCGCTCCATATACCACCTAATATCACCCAACACACTGCTAGGGGTGTGTATGTTACACAATAAAGATTACTTAATGAATTCTTATGATAATCTCCAGGGTTTATTCTCTAAAAGTTATGGTAACAAAGTGTACGTACAATTACATGTGCATTAATACATTAGTTACATATATTCATGTAATCATTGTAAAGTATCCTAAGAGGAAGATATTATTGTATCCCAAGGTTATAGATAAGGAAACTGAAGCACAAAGCCTCTAATAACATGCCAGGTTAGTGGTGAAGCCAGAGGGAAGCCCAGGAATTGGGCTGCGCTTCACCACAGCAATTGGCAACTTCTGTTGAAACAAAAAAATTTATAGAATACCAAGATTGCTCCAGTAATGCTAACTCTTAGAAAACCGTAGAAGCTATCTCATAGAAATAAAATCAATAGAAATTAGAGTAGCTCTTTGTGATAAAGTTGTTACAAGAATAAAATGATATCTTTTGCAGCAACTTGGATGATACCGGAGGGCGTTATCTTAAGTGAATTATCTCAGGAACAGAAAAACAAATACCACATGTTCTCACTTCTAAGTGGGAGCTAAGCGAGGGTTATATGTGATTATACAAAGCGGTGTAATGGACTTTGGAGACTCAGAAAGGGGGATGGGTGGGAGAAGGGCAAAGGATATCAAAAATTACCTATGAAGTGCAATGTACACTGATGGGTGCGCTGAAAGCCTGACTTCACCACTGTATGATACAATTCATCCATGTAACAAAAATAAAAAACACCTATACCTCCTAAATCTACGAAAATTCAAAGAAAACATTATTACAACCTTCAACAACTTTGGCAGGAAAAAGTAGCAAATGTCCACTGGTAGGTGAGTGGTTGAGTAAATTAGGTTACCACCAGGGAGTATTAAGGTGTCTTCAAAAAGAATGGGCTCAGACTATGCAGATAACAGCATTTCCAACAGGATCATTGAAGAAGAAAAGAAAGAGGCCGAAAAATAATACAGAATTCTCATTTCTATAAAATATACATTGAAAGTATCCTTTCTCTTTCCAGCCATAGGGGTTATCAGCCTTAGAAGTGCCTACCCATCTCGTTAAATGTGAGGTAACAGCAGTTTAGTTTGTATTTCCCCATCATTGGTGAGGATGAACGCGATTTCATATATTAGATCGTGATTTGTACTTGTTCTGTGAATAAGCCTTTGCAAATTTTTGTTTAGTAATCACTCCTTTTTAATTAGCAAGAGTTTTGTTCCATTTTTCTTTCTTTTTTTTGGAATGCGTGGCCTTTCTTTGTAATTTTTTCCCCTACAGATCTCTTATTTGTCTTTTTTACAGTATATAGCCAAAATGCCCATTTTTTTTTTTTAATTAACTCTCTGCTCAGGTAAGAAGCGCAGAAAAAGAAAACCATACAGACCCAAATGAAACCTTGGCAGGAACCTAAAGTCGTTCTCCATGCGCACCATGCCCTGGCCCTCCCTGCATGGTATCATTATGGCTCCCCAGACAACAGGGCTGGGTTCATTCCTGCTTCCAGTTGTACTCCCAGCTGTGCACTTCACACTTCCAAACCTGTCTGCTTTCCAGCGCATGCAGCCAGAGGGAGGCCTTCTGCACGGGAAGGTGAGAAAAAAAAGAAGGTGGCCTTGGGGAGTTGGGTTATACTATCAGACGGATGGCATAGCAACTCCTGGTATTTTATTATCCTAATTAGATGGGCATTAGGTTATATTTAAAGCTTAAATCTTCATTACGTCCTATTACAATTGTGGACTTAAAAAATCCGGCATGTCTTTGAATCAAGGTAGATTTCTTCATTTGGCTTTTCTGCCTCTTCTGTTCTCTATTTGCCTGTTTCTCTCTTTTTTTAAAAAAAAAACTGTATTCAATGTGGTTGTCATCCTATATTTATCTTAACGTTGCTCATGAAGACCTTCTGGGGCCTCGGGCAGCCACGGAAAGATGAGTGGTTCTCAGGCTCCGGTCCATCCCCGTGCTTCCCCCCAGCTGTCCCCAGACACTCCATTGGTTCTCAGGCTGCGGTCCATTCCCGTGCTTCCCCCCAGCTGTCCCCAGACACTCCACTGGTTCTCAGGCTCCGGTCCATCCCCGTGCTTCCCCCCAGCTGTCCCCAGACACTCCACTGCCCAAGTGCCCAAGGTTAAACCTGGCAATTCACCTTGGACTCCTCTCCCTGCCAGAAGAACATGCAGTGCACAATAAAGTCACAAAATGAATTCCCCACACAACTGAGACACAAGTTCAAGTGCAGTCTTCTGGGATGTCTGCTGCAGCTGTTTTCCTGCCCACAATCTTGTGTGCTCAGGGCCTCCAGACCCAGGTGATGGGAGCAGAATCCTATCTTTGCCCCCTTTGAAGAGCCACTGGCTCTAGGAACATAACATCCAAATCCTTTTGGCACTCAAATGCCTCTGTCTTCTGACCTCAACCTACCTCTGTCATCGTGTCCTCCTCGTCTATTCCCATCATTGACTCACGGTGCCCTTGGGGAGTACCCAGTGCCTTGTGTGACCCAGAGAACAAACCTGCACCCTGCTCTCACTGCAGCCTGCCGCCTGTCACCTCGTGGGCCACACCTGCCCTTGCTTCCTTCACACTTTCCCTCTTTCTGTGGGAGCCTATGTTCTAAACATTCTTCAAAGCCCACTTCAATTGTCACCTCTCTGAAACGTTCCCAAGGCTGTGAGTGAAAACGGCTTCCCAGTATTCGAGGCTCTTCTGTACTCTGATTTTTAATTTTTAATACTCTGATTCTAATATTTGTACTGATGTTAGTGACTTGAAGTTCTGCCATTTCTTGACTGTTTGCAGGTCATTGAAAGTGAGGCCAGCAGCACACTCATCTTCGTAACTTTTGCTCATAGCACGTTTAGAGTAGCTGTTCCTCGGTGTGTACGTGTGGGAGGGAGAGAGGAAGGAGGGAGAGGATGGAAGGAGGGAAGGAGGGAGAGAGGGAGGGAGAGAGGAAGGAGGGGAAGGAGAGAGGGAAGGAAGGAAGAGAGGGAGAAAGGAAAGAAGAAAATGTGTGTTAGCACTAAGTACCTCCCTGGACGGCACTTAGCTTGTTTGGCTCTTCCTCTTTTGCTTTGTTTTATTTATTTGCTTATTTGCTTTTAAAAACAATAATATAATCAAACTGTTAAAACTAGCAGGAGAAATTTGCTTACAATTTTTGCTTATTGTGAAGATTTAAAATTGCACTATATCAAACATAGAGTACTTAGCACTCACGTCATTAATGATATTATCATTTCTATTTGTATTAATCCCAGCTTTCGTTCTAATACAGTAAGAATTGTGCAAGAGGAAGAGCCACTTTCTGTAGGAGGGTCTGTGTTTCTTTTGCTGTGCTTCATTAAGAAATTGGTCATGACCCTCTTACCTTCTGCCCTACTCAGAAAACAGAATGAGGATTAAGGAAAAAAAAGATACCCATTGTCATGATCAAACAGGGAGCACTGGAGATGGGCAGAAGGCAGGTTGGAGGTTTTAGCTAAGATTTGTGAGTTTCCTAGAAGAAAATAGTCAGAATTGGAAACATTTGGGGAAAGGCTCAGAACTGTCTGGACTACGAGAGTTAATCAGAGATGGGACCTCCAGAGGTTTCCCAGCTCCAGAGAAGCATTGCAGCCCCTGATCAGGTGACTTCAGTTGCTGATGGGTGACAGCTTAATTTACAAGAATGCCAAGCAACAGAAAATTTGAAAAATATCCCAAGTGCACACTTTATAAGGAAAGGGAAATGTGATTCTGCACTCCATTGCATACTTTACCCAAAGCTTCATCAACCCCATAATTAGATGAAACCTAAATTGGATGAAACATTAATATTAAATATTATGAGAAATTTACTGGAGATTGCTCCAGACCTCCTGTTTATATTTCTGCTCTAACTTGTCTCCTCCTATTTTAATAGAGAATATGTGAGTCTGTATTTTAGAAGTTTCCATTAGGAATTAATTCTGATGTCTTAATAGATTAACCTTGCTGGTACCTAATATAATTTGTTTAAGAAAAATGAAATTCTTACTATAGCAAAGATTTTAATGGGTAGGCTTTTTTTTTCTTTTTTTTTGTACCCCTCTGGATATCTCCCTGCCTGAGGCTGCCGTTTTCCTAAAGGCCCACTCCCCTCTCCCCTGTGGCCTCTGCAGGGAAGCCTGTCTGCATAACAGCTGCAAAAAATCAGACCAGCGTTTCTTAGTAGAATCTCTCATAGGGCGAGACTCTCATACACTTGAATATTTTTCAGAACCCCAAATAACTTAGTATTTTAATAGCCTCAGTCTTTGCCTCCCCTTCTTACCTTCACTCCCCGGACAATAAGAGACCTTTCACTGCTCCAGGTGGACGGACAGGCCTCAGCCTTTGTGTCTGGGGCAGACCCAAGAACTAAGAACTTAGCTCCTCCTCATGCCTGGCGTGTTTACATTCTCTGAGCTAATGACTTCAACAAACTCGGAGTCAAATTCTCTGAGAGATTGTGACTCCAGCAATCATCTCACTTTCTCTACCCATGCCCCCTAAAGTGACTGTCCCAGACTTGGCCGAAATACAGACCTAGAGTTGGTTCTTACAGATACTTGAAGGGCAAAGGAGGAAGAGCAAGATGCAGGCAGTGAGCCCTTCACCTGAGCTTCCTTTCTCTACCTGCCCCTGTCTCTCGGAGAAACTAAACTGTGGTTCCTTTTATCTACAGAAAAGAGCTGTTGACTAGAATTGTGTGTTATCTAACAGAGTTCACAACTGGCTGCATGTCTGTACCTCTAGATACCTGCTTATTTGTGACGCTAAGACTCTAGCCCGAACCCTGTGTTACAGACGTCTTTTTCTGTTCTGTAAAATGGCTCACGTTCAACTTTAGAGGGTCTAAAACAATCTCTGCAAAGAGCCTTCTGTTGTAGCCTACCCTTGTGAAACATGTTTTAAGCACCCTTGAAGGTTCCAATAGTCTTTTAGCACAGGTATGTGGAATTTCCTATATGAACTTGAGAGGGTCACAAAAGCGTTAGTCCTTTTCTCAAAAGAAAATGCTTCTCTGATTTCCAGTGACCGCCTTTTGCCTCAGCACACTGGGGTTCTCCAACCCAGTCTGCGTTGGCTGGAAGCTGGACCTCCTTCTGCTTTGCGGGGCATTGTGCTGACAGGTGTGGCAGGGATGAGAAGTGGGAAGGGAGTCATTTTAGGACTGGTGATGGTTTTGAATTCTAGAGACCCATTGCTAATGATAGTCAGAGTAATTAAATTAAAGAAGAGCTGTCAACTACAGTTCATTCTTTGCTCTTTAAAAAATGTTTTCTCTCCTTTCAGGTGCCCTTTTTATGAGTGTAGAAAAGTTCTAATTAAGGAAATGTCTCCTGGTGTGGTCTTTGGTAAACACTATATTCTTTCTGTCGAATAGAGCTAAGATTAGGATTTTTTTTCCTTGCGCTCTTTCTTCACCATCACAATGAACTATGTTACAATGTCATTTTTCAAAGGATCTTTTGTCTGATGGCTTCTTTCTCTCCCTCCCTCCCTCCCTCCCTCCCTTCCTTCTGTTTGGCTTAATATTTATTTATTTTGCCCAAGTCCTTGACTGATATTTGGCTGATATAGAAATTGTCCAAAATATTAAAGGCTTTACTGTCTTCAGTAAAGTAAACTTAAGTAATTTTGTATTGGATTATAACAGAGATACAGAAGAAGTGGAAAATTATGCATATAAAGCTTAAAGAAGTTTTTTCTTTCTTTTTTTTTTAAATATCTGTATCTCCTAAGTGTTTATTGCATTGCCGAGCAGCTGGTGTCTAATCCCCCTACCCCCCACCCCCAAAGCTGTGCTATACGATGCTGCTCTTTGGCTGAGTTTGATGACTTGGCTGGTTCCTTCACTGCCTCTGACCAGAGAAGTTGGGTTGCTGGGGGTAGTGAATTGGCACTTCCCAAGTTCAGGTACAGCCACCTCAACTGTGCTGTTTTTCTAAGCTTCCCCCACAGTCTGTTCCTATATACTTTTTTTCCTTCTTTGAGCTTTTGGCAAAATTTGCTCAGCCTGCTGGACCGCCTTCTGGCATTGTTATGTGTAAAAATTAATAAGCAAAATCATAAAGTGCTTTGACATTCTAAAGTGCTGTAGATCCGCTTAATGATGACAGAATCGCCATGGAGCTGTCTGGTTCCGATCACTCTGATCTTCAGAGGGAGTCTAGATGGAATTGACAGCTCTGGTAGGTGAAGTTTAAAACACATGAACTGTCAGAAGGATCTGAAATGGGTGGTGGCCCTGCCGGTGCTGCCTCTCAGCCTTTGTCTCGGCCGTCTCGACCCCCAGAGCAGAGAACACGTCAGAAAGATCTGTTTGCTTAGGGTCAGGGCCGGGTGGGCCGGGAGCTGTTCCTGTCGTGTTTCTGACTGCAGTGGTTCAGCAGCTTGAGCTCCAGTGAATAACTGGCTTCCTATCTCCAAACAGCTCGGCAGTATTGATCTTGCCATTTTCCCAAGACATATTAGCACACAAGGAGGTGTGGACCCCGAGGTGGACCTCATGGTGTCAATAGTTTACTGCCCTGGCCACACCCTGAAGCTTGAATCACTTGAAAAGTTTATGACCGTAAATCCAACTCTCTGATACTCCCATTGGCTCTTTCTGTGACCCATGCTCTTTCAGCATATCCCAAACTCCAGGCCCTGATGGCTTCCTTCCTCCCTGTCTGCCGGTTGCTTCTCAGCATCCCTGAACTTCTCCATCTATCTGAGAACACACTCTGCTCACCCACCACCTTGTCCCCTTGCCGCAGATGCCTCACAAGACCTCCCAGCTGAGCAGACACGTGGCCATGCCCTCTTCACCCTGGATTCTGATGCTGTTATGGCTTTAGGCTAAACTAGGCCCTCGGTATTTCTCGGTATTCCTCTACCCTGATTTTTGTACTTCTTACCATTCCCTTTAAACGTCCAATGTATCCTTTTTATTCCCAACAGATGGCCGTGCTCTAGATTCCCAGAAGGAGTAATCAGTTATGAATGCTGTCAAATCTGGTACCCACCTACCACCTACAATCTCTCTGTGTTCCTATCCGTCTGCCTCTGCCCTCCCACCTCAACCAAAGAGGTGTCCCACATTCTGCTCAAAATTAAGCCCTACCCCATGGGAATCTAACTCCATTAATGAGCCCATATGCTCTCTTGTATTTTTAAAAATCCTTTCTTTGGCCTTTTTTCTTTTTAAGTACATACTCAAGTCTCCCTCATCTTTCTAAAAATCTCCCTCATTCAATGGTCCCTTCTTTGCTGCCGGGGTATCTGTTTCCCTTCCTCTATAAGCCACCAATTGGAAGAATAAGCCACAGTCACTATTTCCATTTCCTTATTTCCTCAGCACGCTTTAAGCCATGGCAGCTTAACTTCTTTGTGAGGCTTTTCTGAACTGGTCTGTGTCCCATGCCCTCCTCTGAAGGAGGGAACTCTGTCCTCCTTCTGCTTTGTTGATTATCAAGATATCTGCTCTGCAGAAATGTTTATGTCTCTTCCCCTCCACTAGGAACTATTTAAAGGCTGAGATTGCACATCCACAATGCTTACTTCACATGGCACCCTTCCTGTAGTAAGAGTTAATAAACGTGTGTTGAATGAATTCCTATCAGTGCCTCCAGTATGAAAGAAAATGGGCCCTTTTCCCATCAAGCTTCTTAATTTTTTTTTCACTTTGTTTTTTTTTTTTTTTTTTTTTTTCATTTTGGGGCGGGGGCTAGGTTTTAACCGTGCCACTACAG
>CAUYRH010040751.1:0-30187 GCA_963574655.1 Perodicticus potto
CTTCATATAATAACGGAGAGATTGCCGGGAGGGCTATGTTAATCAGGTTGATGAAAATAGTTAAGATTGTATATGAAGCCAGCACATTGTACCCCTTGATTACACTATTGTACACAACTATGATTTAATGATAAAGATAATGAAAAGAAATAAAATAAACAACAACAAAAAAAAGTTAAATAAAACTACTCAGACACGTACCAAAAATAACTCAAAACAGATACTCCAAAAAGTACATATGTACATACCTACATAGCAACACTCTTCAATCTAGGTGTCCATCAGGACATGACTAAACAAAATGTGGTATATGCTATGTAGATACAATGAAATACTATTCAGCTGTAAAAAGAAGAAAATCCTGCCCCTTGCAACAAGATTGCTAAACCTGAAAGACACGTTAAGTGAAATAAACCAGGTACAGAAAGTCAAAGCAACTTGGCATTTAGCAGTTTAGCTTTTTGAACCATTTCACTGTTATATCGTTATACCTGAAGCAAGTGGACTGCAGAAACGCCAGCACACCGGGTCCAAATTAAGCCAGGGTCCTTTATTGCCAGGCCGCGAGCGAGCTCAGCCCTCAAAGTCTCTTGGCCCCTAGAAGGAGGGCTGGAAACCTTTTATAAGGGGCTTTCGATAGGGGCGGGGGAATCCTTAATGCAAGCCACAACAAGAGCCAACACCTGGTAAGGGGCGTCCTTACCAGGGGAAGCTGGGGGTTTGCAGTTATTACTGAACTCTTCCAGCGGAGCTTCCTGTCATAAAGGGGGAGTATTGACAGCCCTTAGCAAGATGGAGTTGGGGCATAACAATATATTATTTCAAGACTATCAAGGTATTATCATTTGTTTCACGAACCATTTTGTTTAAATTACTTGAAGAGTCATTTGCATACAGTGTTGACTATTTCTCTTTCCCTTATTGTTTAAGTTACTTTATTTTATTTTACTTTACTTTTAGAGGTAGAGACTCACTCTGTTGTTCCAGGCTAGAGTGCCTTGGCATCTGATTAGCTCACAGCAACCTCAAACACCTGAATTCAAACAAGCCATACTCCTGCCTCAGCCTTCCAGAGAGCACATGCACCCAGCTTTCCACATGCACCCACCACAATGCCAACTTTTTCTGTTTCTAGTAGAGACAGGGTTGCTCTTGCTCAGGCTCCTGAGCTTAAGGGTTCCTAGCTCATGGTATTCCATCATAGCCTCCCAGAGTACTAAGATTACAGATGTGAGCCATTGGGCCCAGCTATTTAACTTATTTTAATGTGGAGAATTAGTACACTTAATGACTATAAAGCTAACCTAATATTCTGGAATAGCTGTTCACATCACAGTTCCACATCTTATAAGCAGAATGACTTAGATCAAGTTCCTTCATTTCTTTGCACCTAAGTTACTTATAAGTAAAATAACGTAATACGATTGTTGTGATGATGGAATACATATGAACTGTTTAGCACAAACAAGAGAACATATTTAACACAATATATAAAGGTAAAAATAATAAACATTTTCAATAATAAATGAAAAAAGGGTATTATTAATTTAACATCCCACATATTAATGTTGCCTCACTGTATCTCAAGTGTAACTCTAACCCAAATTCAATGTTTTTCTTAACTGTCGTTTTAGTTTTGCTGAGGGACTGTCACTTTAATGAATCTTTATTGCTTACTTTGTGTGTATGTGAAATTTGTGTCTAAATGGAACACTGTTGCCCATAGTCCTGTCTTACTTTTGACGACCAATAATATGTTCTGATGTTCATTCATATTGATGTATGTGGTAGAAAGTTCATTTTTGTTATGTAAAGTTTCATTGTAGATATACACCAAAGCCAATTTATCTATTCCCATGTTTATGGTCATTTTGGGGTTTTGTAATTTTGTGTTCAGCCATTCCGTAAATGTTTTTATAAGTCTTCTGGCACACAAGATTGGTCAAGAGTTCTCTAAGATGTTTACCTAGACATAGGTTCTAACTCTTGAATTTGCAGATACTTAACCTGCACAACATAATGGTAAATCCTTTTCCAAGTAATAAACACGTATTAATTTACTCTTCTACCAGCTATTAGGCCAGTCTTGTTGCTCTACATCTTAGACCTTCTTTTGTAAATTCTTTTATCTTAAAACTGGTGGTATAAAATATCATTTCATTATGGCTGAAATTTTCATTTTCCAGATTACTAATAAGGCAGAACATTTTTTCCTCCCGTTTTTGCATTGCCTCTGAATGTCTCTTCTTCTGCCAAATATTCTGCATGTGAAATCACCATGAAGTCTATATTCAGTTTCTGTTGTTCTTTCAGATTATATTGAGATGATCTAATTTAAGAAGACCCAACATAAGAATTTTCTAAGTGCCAAAGCAAAGAGAAATCCACAAATTTTGCTAAAAAGACATGTTGTGGATATTTTTGCTATTGAAGGATTTGTAGCAGTAGACATTGATAATTCTAGGCATCAGATTACAGTGTTGAGATAGGACGCTTTATAGTAAATTGATTATTTGCAGATTGATTGATCACAGTTTAATCAATTCTGAATTTTCACTGATATATAGCAGCAGCTTAATATAAATATTTTGAAATAAACCAATTGATTCTCTTAATGTAAAGCATGAAGAGCTGTGAAAGCATAAACTTAAATGAGGTTAAAATTAAACATTCTTATACAACATTCATCAGTGGGACAGTATTTTTCAAGCTATGTAAACATAGATTTAGAGGAAAGAGCTAATTGTATGAGACCCTGATAAAATATCTTTGTTCAGGAATTTAGATGGATCATTTAACAGTGAACAGAACACACAGCTTTTTTTCTGGTTTCCTGTCATGCCCATTGTAGAAAATTAGACAAGAACTTGACTTTAAATAGCACTTTCTGTTTTCTTTTATTGTTAAGGACACCCTGAGTAGTGACTTAATATGACGGGCTTAGAATGACAAGGTAAGCAATGGGAGAAGAGACTTGACTTACTTGGACACTGAAATTGTTTTATCAAAAGATAGAAAAATGTTAGAATATCAAGATTCCTATCTATAGAGCATCTAATTCACATAGCCTCAATTTTTCTTTTTGTAATATTCCTTAATCAAAGAAAATAGCATTTAGTTATATTAAAGTCCATCTGTGAAACATTCATATTGAAGTAGTATATTAAGCAGTATATCATTTGATGAAATCAATTTGTTCATTCAACATTTGATGTACCCATCACTCAGAAAAGAGATCTCAGTGATCTGCCTTAACATATAGACGATAATCACAAATTACAATTTTTTCTACATCAATTGAAATAATTTTCCCCAGTATGTTTTATTTCCAGTTTGACAATGAGAATTGTGTTTGGAGATTGATTTAGCGAGACATGTCAGTTGAATTATCGCTTTATATTCCTGAAATTCCGAATTACTATTTGATAAAGCAGCACTTCTTTCCTTTCTTTAGTTTCTACAAATGTATAACAGAAATAATATTAGTCATCTCATAACTTTTTTGAGATTTTTGGAGAAAAACATATTAATATTCCTTAAGCATGTGGGAGCTAGGTGTGCAATGCGAGTTCGTTATATAAGAGTAAGGTTATATTGGTAAGTGCTACAACAAATTGCAGGTGGCTTTTAAACTTGCTCTTCTGGGCAATGCCTGTGGCTCAAAGGAGTGGGGCACCGGCCCCATGTACCAGAGGTGGTGGATTCAAATCCAGCCCCGGCCAAAAACTGCAAAAAAAAAAATTCCTTCTCAGAAAATTTGAAATGGGTGACAAAGAATTTCTTGGCAATTTATAAAGGGAAAACTACTTTTAATCTTTTTCTTCATGAAGGTAATATTCAATAATACAAATCGAGTCTTAACCAAACTTTTCCACCATGATCTAAATGCCAGGAAATTGCTTAAGTGAGGTTTGCTCTGCTAGTTCTTTTAGAAGATGTGAATTTACTTACAGTTCTGTGGAAACCTTTTTGAGTATAGCCTCTTGCCGGAAGCTCAAAATTATTTAGTGTTGACTGTAATTGCATCGTGGAGGAGGTAACTGACAGCATGTTGACTCGTATTGCCAAAAATAAAGCTTTTAGGTTTCCTGAGAGCACATTTAAATATCCTGGGTTTTGCTTGAAGATTATCTAGCCTGCCAAAGAATCCTTTGGTTTTTAAATAGAAAAATATATTTATACATGTGAGGTGTTGAATTTCCTTAAGAAGATTTCCAATAACCTGGAAGCTAGAAAATTAGAAAAATAATAGAGTATCATGATTCAAAGAGTTTTGATAATTCCAAGATCTTAATTTCCTTTTAGTGTCATCTATGACAAATTTTTTGTATAAACAAAAATTGAAAATTATCAGGATATTCAGATCTATGCAAATATAAAAATTATGCCAGCATCTTAATTTTGGCATGTTATATTCAGTATTCTTTCTTGTTATATTAGTAAAAAAATGATTTATTTTTCTGATCACCATTATGTTTTTGTCTCGGGAAATCTACTACTGCTTTATGTAAACTATCTCTTATGTTTTGAACTCATATAGGGAAAAATTAACATAATTCTTTAGCGTATAGAGCAATGATTTGATTGTTTTTTATTTTTATTAACAAGGCCAATTGTACCACAGGAACTGGTAGGAAAATGAATCCTCTGTCATCATCCCTTTATTTTTTTTTTTTAGAGACAGAGTCTCACTTTATCGCCCTCAGTAGAGTGCCGTGGCATCACACAGCTCACAGCAACCTCCAACTCCTGGGCTTAGGCGATTCTCTTGCCTCAGTCTCCCAAGTAGCTGGGACTACAGGCGCCCGCCACAATGCCCAGCTATTTTTGCTGTTGTTGTTGTCGCAGTTTGGCCAGGGCCGAGTTTAAAACCACCACCCTCGGTATATGGGGCCAGCGCCCTACTCACTGAGCCACAGGTGCTGCCCTGTCATCATCCCTTTAATGCAAATGAGTGTATTTCTATCTTAAATTCATTTATTCTATCTAGCTATGAGTCTTTATAGGTAATTTTTTGGTAGATAAGCAGTCACAGGGACAACCGAAGGTTGGATGCATATTTTTTTCTGGAAAACCAGGTCCAGAACTGGAAGATGATTATAAAAGAGCCATGCTGGGCTTCTGTACTTTGGAATTATATCAGAACTTTAAATTTTTAATTTTATTTTACTTTGTTGGGTGTCTCTACTAACTCAAGGATATACATTATAGTGATATAATCCACTACCAGAAATAAATAGAAGGACTTTGACACTATGGATTTCTGTATTTTCTAAAAGTGTTTTATGAAGTCATCACTAAGTTACTCATGGATTTTGTACAAAATAATTTAATCCCATTGTATTTTGTTATTGTATGTGTAACTGTTCTTCCCTATTGCCATCAACTATTATGATTGTCCAGTTGTGTAGGCTTAGGAAATGCAGTAGCAGAAATACAGATATGATAGTGGGAAGAGCTACTGCAAACTAGTAATACAATGCTAAAGACAAAGGAAATGCTCTGTGTACGCTGCTGGCTCTTCCATTTAAAGAATGTGTTGATAATTAAAAATTTTAATATTAATGGAAAATGCCATATATATGTATTCAAAGGAAACTCTATTTCTTGGCATCCAATCTTTACTAAAACTAATTAGGAAATTACTATTTCAGTGATAAAGAGTCTAGACAAAAGTTTGCAAAAGAGCATCTGTTTTTTCCACAGGGAATTGGGATCATTTGGCACCAAAGCGACAATGTTATATTTTGAGTCTGAGAAATCTGCTCTATGAATATAAACCAATGATCCTTTACTAAATCATAATTATAATAAAATGAAAGAAATTGTTTTCATGGATGCAAATAAAATTGACCCTCCATATGGAGGGATCCATATCCACAAATTCAACCATCCATACATAGATTGAAAATATTAGGAAAAATAAACTAAAACAAAATAACCATAGAGCAATAAAAGAAAACACATACATAGCAATATAGTATACCATTTAGATAGCTTGTAGTTGTGTTAGGTATTCTATTGTATTACAAGTAATCTAGAGATGATATAAAGTATATAGGAAGATGAGTGTAGGTTATGTATAAAGAGTAGGCCATTTTATTTTTATTTGTTTATTTCTTTGAAGTTTAGGCCAGGTTTATTGACAGAGAGGGCGTGTAGGCCATTTTTAGATGATAGACTTGAACATCCATGAGAAGAAGTGTAATTTAAATGATACTAGTATTATTTTCAGTTATTCCTGATTTTCTAACTTTCCTTCCCTTTACTAAGGAAATGTATCTCAGGGGTATCAGTGTGCACTGAAGATTATCATCTTCTCACTGAGGTGGTTGATTCAAACTAAAAATATTCATTAAACTTATTCAATGTTTATTTGGTTCTAATAATCTCCTAAACCTAGTTATTTATTTTTAAGGGCATTAATTAAAAGACTTCCAATAACATTAAAACAATTGAAGGTATTAATAAAAGAAAGAATCCTCCTTAAAGGTTTAAATACAACAGGATCGTTGCATGTCATATTAATCTGGTTATTTTCCCCTGTAATTATGTTATTTTCAGCCCAAAGTCATTTTTTATGAGGTATAAACAAAGTAGTCATTGGGGTGTACCTTTTTTGCCTTATGTGTCTAGAAGACTGGTGAAGAAACTCACCACACTCAGCAGTTCATTGCCTTCTCTGCTCTAACAGCGGAAACAGCATAGAGTCCAAGTTCCTGATTAGCCTTTAGCATTGCATTTTTAATTTGTAAAAACTTTAAATTATATAACTTTAAGAAGTACGTAAATATTACGAATAATTTTGTAATATTTTGGCCTGGCACAAAACTCAGCCTTTGCTCATGAGATGAACACTGGTTGATATGATAACATTTCTTACTTCCTTTTTAAAAAATAAATGGTATCATTCTATACGTATAATTGGCTATATATATATTTTTCACTGAAAACATTTGTGAGATATTTTTACATAAAAATAGGTAAATTTATCATTTTCTTTAAGTGCCAAACAGTAACCCATAAAATAATTTCACTATGTTTAACAATTGCTGTCTTTGAGGGCAATTTTATTTTTGTTAAAAAAAAAAATTGCAACAGATATTCTTATACATGAGTCATAAGATATGCATACTGTTTGTTTTGTTTTTAAATACTACCAAATTGTCTGCTAATTTTGCCTTCATTGCGTATCTTGACCTTGGCAGTATATGAGAGGATTCTTTCTCCACATACTCGCCAACACTACGTATTACTTAACTTTATAGTAATATTACATAAGTAACATATTACTTAAGTTAATTTTATAGTAATATAAAAAATAGAATGTGGGAAAAATGGTAGGAATAACTAATTTGTATTTCCTGATTACTAATGCGATGGAATTTCCCCATGTTTATGTTTATGCATTCTTAGTGTTCCGTGAATTGCATTGTCTTTTCTCTATTTTAACACATGTCTTTGATGTTCTGCAGCCTCACTACCATGTGTCTAGTGAAGATTTATTTTATTTACACCCTTAGTATTTTTGGTGCATTTTAAAAATGTAAAGGCCTTTTTCTTGCTTTCTTGAGTTCTGTACTGTTCCTAATGATTCTTGTCTTCAACCCATTCCTACCTTCTATTTTTCTAAAACCCTATTAGAGTAATTTTGTAGCTTCCATCCACCTCCATGTTTCTCACATGCTATTACCAATTTTTATCCCTGTGTTTTTCTATATCGGGTTTTGGATGACTTCCTCAAACCTGCCTTCAGATTATTAATTCTCTCTTCGGTTGAGCTTAGTCTATTATTGAGTTTAGAAGTGTGGTTTTAAAAATATTTCAAGTTCACAACTTCTCATTGGTTGTTAGAGATTTTAATCAATCCTACATTTTATTTTTCTGTGCTTGTACCATACCTTCAGCTACTTTAGTATTGAACATACTTCCTTCATTCATCTCTTATAGCACCTGAAAGAGTCTTATTTTAAAATCGTTTTTCTTTCACATTGTTCCGTAGGTATACTTTAATCTGAAGTGGAATTGTGACTGATTTGATATATTTTTTGTATTGACTTTATTTATATACTTCTCTTAATTTGTGAATTATATAATAATACCTGAGCTAATTAATATAGAAAATTGTGTACGAACCAGATGTACAGTTTAAAGAATGCTTATGAAGCAAATACCCATAAAACCACCACTAAATGAATAGAAATAGAACCTTAATCTCTCTTCCTTTAAATCAGAGTATGAAAGAAATTTCTTCAAAGCATGTGTAATTGTAGAAGTTATCGTCTTTGGGATTTTTTCAAAGCCTGATATAGAATAATCTTGAAAAATCTCATGTGTTTCAGAAACTCGTGTTATAGGGTTTTCTATGTCTTTTAATTAAACTTTATTCATCTTTCCCTGTTCTGCTTCTTGGACACTCATACTCTGGCTCTTCCTCTCAAGATGCTGCTGGTTTTCATCTAAGCCCGTAAATACTTTAAGATACATTGGCTGACCCAAAGGTTTAGGCAACATTTCTTGTTCTATAGATTGTAGCCATAGGTTGAAGAACAAGGGTGTGTTAAGAAGGATATAAGCTAACTTATAAAGTGCTGACTGGACTTGTGTCACGGATAGTATCATAAGAAAATTATGTGGAATAAACCTATTTCTTGTATCTGAGTGTGGTTTCAGACTTCAATCAGTTGCATTTGGTCATGATCCCTGAGTCCCTGGCTAGCAGGGGTGGGGTGGTTGCTGAATGCATGTAGACCTGGAGTGGAGAAGTTCCCTTGTGATGTGTTTAGCTGAGCCACTAACCTATGAAGATCTCTTACTTTGCACTGTTGCACTATCATACCTTTTATCCTACTGGTGATTAATATGAAAACTGCTCCAAGACCATGAATTGCTTGTTGAAAGATTTTCCTTGACTCCGTTCTCATTATCTCAGAGATCTGTTCATATATTCGTTCATTTTCTAAACCTTCAATTTGGAGACTGTGGCATGTATACAATTCCACTGCTCAAGAGTACAAAGAGAGGACCTGGACATCTTGGCTAGGACTCTGGGCAGTTGTGGCCGCTCCGCTTGGTCTTCACTTTTCCTCATGAACTGTTTACAAACCTTGCACTGAGGTTTGATGGACCTGTATGGATAAATTCTTGTATTTGTATGGATAACCCCTTAACCTTTTAATTCTTTCCAATTCAGAGTAGAATATGTGGAACATTCTCTGGCGAGAGATAATTATAGATATTCAATTCAGATGTTCAATTTTCCCAATCTACCTACTTTATCCTGACAGCTATTTCCAGACCTTACCAAGTTTTGTGAGTGAAGTGGTAGGTAATCCCAATGGTTCGGACCATGGCATTGTTACTCTGTGGTAAGGAAGGATTTCCCTTGGCTGTCGTACACTCAGTCCTTCAGAGAGTGGTCTTCTTGTTAGCATTTTTTTTAAATTGCAAGAGATAATTAGCTCTGGGAAATTAAGATTAGTAAATTGTCTCCCTCTAGTTTGTGTCTTACTCTGGAAAAAGCAAGTGAACACTCAGCAGTTACCTTACTCTTGGCAAATTGCTAATTTGACCTAGGACTGCTTCTGCCCTAAAGGAGTTATCTTTATATTTTCCCTGAGCTTTCTGTACACCTGCCATTCAATTGGTCTCCAAACTGTAGACATGTTACTGAGTCAGATCTTTTTTTTTAATTGAGACAGTCTCACTTTGTCACCCTCTTTAGAGTGCTGTAGCATCATTGCTCACAGCAACCTCCAATTCTTGGGCTCAAGCAATTCTCTTGCCTCAGCCTCCCTAGTAGCTGGGACTACAGGATCCCACCACAACACCTGACTAAATTTGGCTTAGCAGGCCTGAAGGTTCGAACCCATCAGCTCTAATACATGTGGCCGGCACGCTAACCTCTGAGCTATGGGCACCTGCCGGTGAGTGAGATCTTTAAATATATGTGCATTTATATGCACCTCTGCTATGCCTTTCCTTCTTTCCTTCCTTCTTTCCTTCCTTCCTGATATGGGGAAAGAGTCCAGATTCCCAGATTCCCTGGACCTGGAATCTTCTATATTGGTTTTTCCTAATAACAAGTTTTCAGAGATTATAGCATAGAAATATCCTTTTTCTTTTATTAAATGTTGATTCGTGGTAATTATAATTATACTTTAAATTAAAATCTATACTATAACTATACTTTAAATTAAATCCCATCAATAATAATAGTATATTATTATTATTGGGATTCATTGAAGGTATAAATAATTAAGTTACACTGATTGCATTTGTTAGAAAAAGTCCCATTTATAATTGCGACATGTTCCCAAGAGGTGTGCCATACAATATAAGCCTATCACCCCCCCTCCTCCCCTCGCCCTGCTCCCTCATTCAGCTACCTCAGCCCTCTTATTAGCTCATCTACTGTCTTCATATTAGAATTGAGTACATTGGATTCGTGCATCTCCATTCTTCACCATACTTTACTAAGAAGAATGTTTTTGACCTCTATCCAGGTTAACACAAAAGATGTAAAATCTCCGTCTCTTTCAATGACTGAATAGTACTCCATGGTATACACATACCACAGTGTGTTAATCCATTCCTGGGTTGGTGGGCATTTAGGTTGTTTCCACATCTTGGCAATTGTAAATTGAGCTGCGATAAACAATCTAGTGCAAATGTCCTTATGATAAAAGGAATTTTTTTCTTCTGGGTAGATACCTAATAATGGGATTGCAGATTCATAGGGGAGGTCTAATTTGAGTTCTTTGAGGATTCTCCATACTTCTTTCAATCCTGAATAAGCAGAGAAATAATTTTTACCACAGAGCCTCCAGACAAGAGCTCAGACTGGCTAGAAAATGTTGTATTAGTTTGTGGTCCCACCAGCAGTGTAAAAGTGTTCCCTTCTTCCTCTATCTACCCCAGCACCTGCAGCTTTGAGACCTTGTGATGTGGGATAGTCTCCCTGGGGTTAGCTGATATCCCAAGGTAGTTTTGATTTGCATTTCTCTGATGATTAGGGACAATGGGCATTTTATAAATATGTTTGTTAGCCATTTGTCTGTCTTCTTTAAACAAGTTTCTATTCATGTCTCTTGCCTGGTGATACATGGGATTGTTGAGGTTTTTTTTTGTTGTTGTTGATTCATAATATGCAAACATCTTTTCCCATTCTGAAGGTTGTCTATTTGCTTTGGTTGTTGTTTCCTTAGCCATGCAGAAGCTTTTCAGGTTATTTAAGTCACATTTGTTTAGTTTTGCGGTTGTTGCAATTGCCACAAAAGTCTTCTTCATAAAATCTTTCTGCAGGCTGATATCTTTAAGTGTTTTACCCACATTTCTTGAGGATTTTTGTTGTTTCATGCCTTAAATTTAACTCTTGTATCCATCTTGAATCAATTTTTGTAAGTGATGAGAGATGCGGGTCCAGTTTCAGTCTTTTACATGTGGTTATCCGGTTCTCCCAGCACCATTTGTTGAATAGGGATTCTTTTTTCCAGTGTATGTTCTTGTTTGGTTTATCAAATATCAGGTGGCTGTAAGATGTTAGTTTCATTTCCTTAATTTCTATTCGATTCCAGATGTTTATGTCTGTATTTATTATGCAAATATCATGCCATTTTGATCACTATGGCCTTGTAGTATAGTCTAAAGTCTGGTAGAGTGATACCCCCAGCCTTTATATTTATTACTAACAACTGCCTTAGTTATATGTGTTTTTTTCTGGTTCCATACAAAATGAAGAATTATTTTTTCCAAATCGTGAAAGTATGATTGTATTTTAATGGGATGGCATTGAATCTGTAGATTGCGTCGGGAAGTGTAGACATTTTGACAATGTTGATTCTTCCCAGCCATGAGCATGGTATGTTCCTCTATTTGTTAATGTCGTCTGCTATTTCTTTTAGTAGGGTTTCATAATTTTCTTTGTAGAGGTCCTTCACCTCTTTTGTTAGGTATATTCCTAGGTATTTCATTTTTCTTTTTGGAACTACTGTAAAGGGAACTGTTTCCTTGATTAGCTTCTCATCTTAGCTGTTATTGGCATATACAAAGGCTACTGATTTGTGAACATTGATTTTATATCCTGAGACATTACTGTACTTTTTTTTTTATCACTTCCAGGAGTCTTGTTTTGAGTCTTTGAGGTTCTCTAAGTATAAGATCATATCATTGGCAAAGAGCGAGAGTATGACCGCCTCTGCACCCATTTGGATGCCCTTTATGACCTCTTCTTACCTGATTGTATGGGCTAGAACTTCCAGCACTATGTCAAATAGTAGTGGTAATAGAGGACAACCATGTCTGGTTCCAGTTCTATGTGGAAAAGCTCCAATTTTACCCTATTCAGTATAATATTAGTTGTGGGTTTATCATAGATGGCTTCAATCAGTTTTAAAAATGTGCCACGTATGCTTATATTCTTAAGTAAGTGTTCTGATTAGTAAAGGATGCTGGATTTTATTGAATTCTTTTTCTGCATCTATTGAGAGGATCATATGGTATTAGTTTTTCCTTTGTTGATATGGTGAATTATGTTATGAACTTGCGTATGTTAAAATAGCCTTGCATCCCTGGGATGAAACCTAATTGATCATGATGGATGATTTTTTAAATGTGTAATTGTAATCTATTGGCTAGTTTTTTATTAAGAATTTTTGCATCTATATTCATTAGTGAAATTGGTCTGAGGTTCTCTTTTTTAGTTGGGTCTTTTCTTGGTTTTGGTAGAACTTGTTGGGATTTTTGCAGCATGGGCATAAGCTCTTCTTTGAAGTTTTGATAGAATTCTGGTGGGAAGCCATCTGGACCAAGTCATTTTTGGGGGGGAGGAGAATTTTTTATTTCTTCAATGTCAGTTCCTGAAATTGAAATTGGTCTGTGTAAGAGATCTGTTTCTTCTTGGATAAGTCTATAGTACTCAGAGATGAACTCTTGTATCTCTGTGGCATCTGTTGTTATTTCCCCTTTATTTTTCCTGATTGAGGCTAATAGAGACTTTGCTTTTGTGTTTCTTGTTAAACTGGCCAAATGTTTATTGATTCTATTAATTTTTTTAAAAAACTGACCTTTCCTTTTGTTAATTTTCTAAATGATTCTTTCATTTTCCATTTCATTAATCTCTGATATAATTTTAGTTATTTCTTTTCTTCTCCTGGTTTTGGTATTAGATTGTTCTTCTACTCTGTCTGGTTTTATTTCTGTACCTTAGCATTGTTGAATATAGGGAACTACTAAGTTTTTTTGGCACATTTCTTAAGTTTCATTTATTTAGAAATAATTAATCTTCTATTTGTATATGAAACAGCTATATACATTTAAAGATAACTGCAGAGAAGCCTGACACACATTTCTTGTATAAACAAAACAGAACATTTAGTTTACAATAAAACATTTCTACTGATAGATATGTACGGTCAATTTTATTCAGACAAAATATTTAAAATTTCCAAATTGGTATTTAAAATGCTCCATGAGACACATGTCATATTCATTCTGTATGTCTGTGTTATTTCATTCCACAGTTTTATTTTTTAAATGATGCAAGCATCACATTTTGTGAAAATGTTTCTAAGTGGGAAGAAGTTGTAATTAAAATAAAATGAGGAAACAGTAACTTAACGCATCTATGAACTCTTTCCCTTTCCTCCAGTAAAATCTAGATTTTTGTTTAAATAGAGAATGTAGATTTTTAAAGAGCTCAGACATATGGCACAGAAAGAAACAAAGTTTAGACCGGAAATACTTTTATTTCGTGTCAAAAAATTGTCTTACCAATTGTCTTCCTTTTTTTAATTAATTATTAAAGGAATAAATAAAATGCTTAATAAACAGGTATATGACAAAAGTGAAGTTTCTGACAGTCAACTCCTTTTTAAAATATGTACTTGTATAATAGTGTACAATGTACACTATTCTAATGATGGGTGCTCTAAAACCCCTGATTTCAGCATTAAAAAATATGATCTATGTTGTAAGGAAAACATTTATACTCATGAATTTTAGTGAAATAAAAAATGCGTAAATAACAAGGTTATTTCATGCATCTTTGATTCTGGAAAATTGATTATGTTTTATTTACACTCAGGTGAGCGTAGAAATGTGGTGTATTTAAAGTAGCATAATTATATTACAAAAGTAATATCCATTTATTCTCTATTTTCCATGATGATAATATTCTTGGAATCCTACAATATTACAGATAGACACCGTAAGAAATATTTTATAGGAAAGCAAACTACCATTGTAATTTCTCTCCAATATGTCCTGTACTATCCCCAAACCAATCTGCAATAAAAATTTACAAGGACAGACTGTGTTGCCAGAATCATAGTTGGGAAGGAAATTTAGTCCTATGAAGAAGCACGATTTGTTTGGAACAAAGATACTTTGCAAAATGATTTTGTTGGTATCAGAAATGAGACAAATAGGCAAACTTATTGGAAAGGCTCCCATCTTAGAACTATTGATTATTGAGATTGGAGACCTTAAAATCATTAAGGTGTAACCTCCTGTATAGACGGGAATCTAAATTACATGCAGCAGACCTCCCACAAAACAAATGATTTGAATTCAAACTCGTGTGTCATTTCACAGATACCAGAGTAGTTTTGTAGTATTGTTTAAGATCTTTCTTTTTCAATATAATAAGCAAACTTTCCTAATCCAGGCAACACTAATGAGAAAAATTTTGTGTGCCTACCACTGCATAAAAATGGAGCAGAAGCCATTTTGAAATCTATAAAAAATAAATTATGTATTAACTCCATTTACTCAGCACACCATCAGGCACCCAGGAGGTTATAAGTGTAGTTCTGTCATCATGAATTTAAATATTTAGCATAACCTGAGTATGCATGTTTTATTTTCCCCTTGGGACAAAAACTCATGAGAACAAAGGTCAGTTGATTGAGAGAGATGTATGTGCGTGTTTTATTCAGTTAATTTTGTAGATCTTTAATTATTTAGTAAGTTTTTCACTATAGATTGTGAATATGATTAGTACACATTTCTGTAATTCTCTTTGTATAGTCTCATGCTGAAATGAAAGACCAGTAAGTATCTATTGTTATTTGTGCTGTTTTTGTTGTTAGTTGGAGTTTTAGGCTCAAAAATATTAATGAATAAAATTTGCTATTTATCTTTGGATAATAGTCAAGATTTTACGTAGAATATAGTGTATCTGAATAAATTTCTTTTTACTTTTTATTTTATTTTATTTTATTATCTTTGTCATTAAATCATAGCTGTGTACAATAGTGCAATCAAGGGGTACAATGTGCTGGTTTCATATAGAATCTTAACTCTTTTCACCAAACTGGTTAATATAGCCTTCCTGGCAATTTCTCCGTTATTATATGAAGACATTTGTATTCTGCATTTAGCGAGGTTCATCTGTACCCTTCTAAGATGCACCATCAGCCCCAGTTCTTAAAGGAAACAAGCTGAGACTCATATCTTGGCAGTTGAGGGGAAGAAAGGGATAAGTTGATAGAGGGATTGGTTTATGAACTGACTTGCCACCATTTGGGACTACTTCAGTGTTTATTTTGAGTGTAATAATTGGCCTATTTGTAATGAAATAAATCATCTAATAAAACAAATGTTTTCCCTTTTTAACCCATGTTAGCTGGAAAATGTTGCTTTTCATTAACTTCACAGTAACTCACTCTGCATTTTAAGCAATTGAATATTTGGATCCCACTTACTGCATTGTGGTGGGCTTTTACTCTCCTGTAACAAGACTCATGTTCCACACAACTAATTATTCACACTGTGAGGGCCAGGTGGAAACCAAGACCTACAAAGAGAATGGTAAAGTTCTATCTTTCTAACTTTATGATTTTTTTTTTTTTTTTTTACCTTTACACTGTTTTTCAGGGTATGCACTTAGTAAATAGGAATAGTAGACAAAAATTACCGGACCTTTTGAAATATTTTGTTCTTGTTCCCTACCCCTTTCCTGTGAAGTAGAATTGATTTGTTTAAATGAAATGTGCTGTAGGAAAGGCTAGTTGAATGGATGGTGCTCCATCTTTAGGATGGAGAACTATTATGGCTGTCACGAAGAGAAAACAGAAAACCAAAACTGGTTTATAACATGATGTTTAAGAGTTTTGTTTTGTTGTACATATGCATTTCTGTAAATATACATATATTCTTCAAGATAAAATTATGGGTGTATTTGTACGTGTATAAACTATTTCTGCTATTTGTTAATAGCATTTACCTCTGGTGAAAGGACCAGGAGTTGATGATAGGGGTGGGAGGAAGACTTAGCTGTCGGTGCAGACGATCTCTGGTATTGTTTGATTCTTACCATGTGCATACATTACCTATCCAGTGGAAAAACATTAATATCTTCTTACCAATTAATTGTTAATAGTTCATGGGAAATATTTACATGTCATTTTGAGATGCTAGTTGTAAAGCAACAGAAAAATCTGCATAGTTATAATTTGTGCTACTACCTGATTCTCCAGCAGCTGAGAAATATACTTCCAGTGATTTACGTATTTGTGTTTTACAGAGTTACATCCATGTGGGAGAATAGTCTCCAGATCACTACAATTTCTAGTTTTGTAGGAGCATGGCTGGGAGCATTTCCTATTCCACTGGATTGGGAAAGACCATGGCAGGTTGGTTTTAGTTACTTAAAGCAAATCAGATGTTTGTACAAAATTGATGAAGCAAGTGTATGTGTGTAGTTTTGTCGGTGGTTAAAGAAAAAGACCTTCTGAATTTTAACAGTATATGATCAGTTAATGATTATTAAAGAGAGACAGCAGAGAAGCTTTAGAGATAGGTGAATGCATACATAGCAACCAAGTAGTAGAGAGGTTTAGGAAAAAGTGAGTGGTGAACCATGGTGAATGTTCAGTGACTTCTGAAGTCCAAGCTGGAAGTTTGGGGTGTATAGTCTCAGATACCCTTCCCATGGTTTTAGTGCTAGTAAAGGTTTCCTTTATATTTCCTTGGCCAGTTCAGTGATCACTAGGAGATGGGAATTCAAGTTGGAATCTTATGGACATCATCTATACATAATTTGAGTCAACAGAGTGCCAAAGGTTGCTAAATAGGGGGACAGTCATAATCATTGAAAAGTATATATAGAAAAGTATTTTAACCTGTAGTAGATTCGTTACTTCAAATAATGCAATTAATTCTAAAGGCAAAGTATTGATAAATAAAGCACCATGGGACATTAGCTCTCATGAGTTGGTAAGATAATGTATCATACCAGTTTGTATGTAGATGAAATATTTTTGAGCATAAATGTTTGAATCTTATACATGTATATAAGTCTTTTTTCTGTTCATAGAACTATACAGAAGTACAAATTGGATTATGGGGAGTAGATGAACTTTATAAGATCTGAATTTAGGTTTCCCTAGAAACTATATGTTAATTATTTATAATCCATTTATCCTTTTTGGGGGGATTGTTCAGGCTTTTAGCTATTGATCCATTTTTCTATCTCAGTACTTGTTTACAATAAGGAATAAGTTGGATCCAGATTGATGGTATCATACTTTTAAAATTCATATAAAATTTCTGTTTGAATTATTGACTGTTTAAGAAGATCTTCTAGCTGGCTAACTTAAATTCACAAGAGATGGTCTTCATTATGAATGTTTCATTCAGCTGGAATATTACTGGCTGTTTATCTTACTTTTGGGTTGTTTTTAGAGTATTCCAAGTTAGTGACCCTCTTATTCACTATCATCCTATAAAATTATGATACATACAGTTGGTGGATGGATAGAATTGATATATAATTAAAAATCTTCTATTCCTATAATGTTTACCTGCCCTGGCCCTTTAGCAGCTTACTAATACCTACAGAAATGATGAAGTTTCATTTTTTCTTTCACTTTTTTATTCCAGCAGAATTTTTTGTTTGCTTTGTTATTGTTATTTTGTAATAATTCTGACTACACAGAACAGAGTCTGTCAGAGAAGCAATAACTCAGATAAGGAGATAGGACATTTCGTAAAAATGGAGACTTTGCTAGAGCAAAATTTTATGAAATAGTACTGTATATACTTTATGATCTAAAATATAACTTGTATGAAGAAGAGATTTTAGTTCTCTGTTCCTTACAGCCCAATAGTGATTTGATACATTTGTGGTAAAGCAAGCTTTTCAGGATGGTGATCTGGTTTTATATATATTTTAGTCAGAGAAACAAGAGTATCTGGTTACTTTCTTTAAACACATAAGTACACATACACAAAACCCCACAAAAAGTATTACATATTGTAACTCAATTTTCTCAACTTTGTTTTTGTTTTTTTTTTGTAGAGACAAAGTCTCACTTTATCGCCCTCGGTGGAGTGCCCTGGTGTCACACAGCTCACAGCAACCTCCAACTCCTGGGCTTAGGCGATTCTTTTGCCTCAGCCTCCCGAATAGCTGGGACTACAGGCGCCCACCACAACGCCCGGCTATTTTTCTGTTTTGCAGTTTGGCCAAGGCCAGGTTTGAACCCACCACCTTCGGTATATGGGGCCGGCGCCCTACTTGATGAGCCACAGATGCTGCCCAACTTTGAATTCAAATCTGATTTTGTATAACCTTCCTGAGGCACCCATAGGATTATAATAATGTGAGTTCTGTAATGAGCTGTTCCAAACATATTTATATTTTTTAAATTGTTACTTCACTAAATGATTGGAGAGGCCTATATATTTTTTTTGAGACAGAGTCTCATGTTGTCACCGTCTAGAATGCTGTGTGACATTATAGCTCACAGCAACCTCAAACTCTTGGGCTTAAGCAATTCTCTTGCCTCAGCTTCTGAAGTAGCTGGGACTACAGGTGCCCACCATAGTGCTCACCTATTTTTAGAAACAAGGTCTTGCTCTGGCTCAATCTGGTCTTGATCCTGCAAACTCAGGCAATACATCTGCCTTGGCCTCCCAGAATGCTAGACTGCCCCTGGCCTGAAAATACATAATCTCAATGAAAATGTATTTAAGTGATTTTAAGTGATGAAAGATATTCAGAATCTTTGTAGTTGGAGGAAGGCTTCCCTTTGTAGGAGACAGCAGGGCCTTTAGTTAGAGAGAATGTGGGAGGGTGGCTCCCCCCACATTATCGTTGTTGTTTTCAACATTTGAAAGTCATCTTGCTTCTCTTCCCTGTCTTAATTATTTGTTTTAAAATGTCAGCTAGAAAATAAACATTTGAATTTTTCATAACCCAGACAGCTTTCTTCTCTCCCAGAGAAAGCTTATAGTATAATTACTGACAAAATAAATATTTGTACTGCAGAAAATCTTTATACATTATAATATGACTTTTTATTGGCTGTAACTAAATAGCTAATCGATAACTATTTGTTGAGTTATTACAAATAGTGTAAAATGTGCAAAACCTGTATTCTAGTCTAAGTAAAACATATTTAAATATCGTCCAGGCCTGGAATTAAATCAGTTGACAGCAGTAATTTAGATCCAAATTTAATATGATTTGAACATTTTGTAGAATATTTAGCTGTTAAGTGGGAAATTTTCTTAGTTTTTCTTTTATCAAAACATGAGCTAGTATTTCATGGTATGCAAAATTAGTGGAAGGCTAAGAAGTGTTGGTTATTCTGAGCAAAGGAAAGTGACCATGAGGTTGTTAAACCTATGTTTTATTAGTAGATAGGCAGATAACATGATGATTAGGAGCTTTAGCATCAGATTACTGGATTCAAATCCTGGCTCTGCCACTTGGTATGAGGATTAAGTAATAAAATCCTTCTAAAATACTTAGCTCAGCACCTGACACATAGTTTTTGCTTAGTGTTACAGCATTTGTGACCCATAAAGGTAATAGTTTAATGGCTATATTTTTAGCATTCCAAAAAATGCAAATTCCATTATTTATTTGAGTTCTCTTGTTAGAGAGTATGTTCATTGTCTTAGTGTATTGTTTTGTTCTTTTTGCCCAATAGTCATTTAGTTGGCAGAGTGGACTCTTAATTTGTCTGTTTCTTTGGTACTTACTTATACCAATTTGGGGTATTGGGATTTCACATAATTATCATTCCTGTCTGACAGTGTGTTCAGATAACAGTAGAAAGAAAATATATAACAACATATGTAGATCTCTCTTCTATATTGTGCACAGGGCTTGGCACTATCAGACAAGTAATTTAATCCTAGCAATTGTAGTGCAGGGTAGTTTGATTCCCATTTTTACATTAAAAAGTCAAAGTGTGATGGATACACATCTTGCTTAGCATTACTTGACTGGTCATAAGACAGGAGAGCCCCTGTACACCATGACTTTCTTCATCACTGGAGACTGAAACACAGTTTTTCTTTCTGCAAAATGATCATAGCTTAGGTCTGTTGGAACAGCTCAAATAGTTATTATATTGCATTTCTTTCCCCACATTGTTTGTTTTAAATTCCATGACCAGTCTGGTGTCTGTATTTTAGGCCATAATTTAATATATATATTTTTTTCATTCATGATGAAAACCTTTAATATACAGAAAGATTTAGAGCAACTATCTTTTGACTAAGAAGTTTCAAAATTAACCTGGTTACTAGCTAGTTTACTTTATCCAAGTAGACAGGGGAAGTGATTTTTTTTTGGCTTGAATTGTTCTGAAAATTGCTTGTGCAAGGAATGAGTCCAGGAAAAAATAATTTAATATATTTGTAGGAGAGTATTTAAAGTCAGTACTGTATAGTGCATTTGTGCCTAAAAAGCCTACAAATGCCTTTAAACCTTGAGCTTCAACGCTGCTATCTCTAAAAGGAATTTAATTCGACAACCAATTCTCTTCCAGGATACTTATTTCTTATAAATATAAAAAGAACAATTGATATTATAAAATATTTTAAACAAGTGAATTTGAAATTTTTGAATTTTAGCATTTGAGATTATCTTTTAAACAACTGAAAATTGTTTAAAAATATTTATACTTACTCTCATCAGATAGCAAATGAGGGATTGTTGTATTTAAAAATCCTTCTTTTTTTTTCTTCAGTTTTACCAGGTTAAAAATATAATATTTGTGAGATATACATTCATTTCCTAAAATCCCAGATGCTATAGATAATTCTGTCATAAATTAAAACTAGAGATCATAGCGTTAGAACTAAAGGAATTATTGCAAAACACTGGAAGGAAGGATAAAACTAAGCTTATGGATTTGATTGAAGAGTTGCATGTTTTTAGGTTAATTGATATTTGTTAGCAAAGGTATTATACTCTAGAATTTTAGACTAAAGTAAAATATTAATTTACATTATTCATATGTTTCAAGCAGGAACATATGTTTAACAATGTTAAACATAGGAATAATGTTTAACACTTAACGGATATAAAATGGTTTTGGATTTAAAAGGCATGTTCACTGTAGCATGATTGTGTTGGTAATGTTCTGCTAGCAGATTTTCACGTGAGAGAAAACAATGCTGGCCAGGTTCAGTCATTTGCATGAGTTGTGGCCAGGACCAGATAGTGTCACTTGGACAAAGACTACAACTTCAATACATAAATAACTCTAAATTAGTGTTCTTCTTCATAGGAGAGTGGTCAGAATATACACAGATCCAGATCAGCACAGATTTATAACCAGAGAAATGTGTCCAGATGAGTAGATTCATATACTTCTATATCAGACGATAGTGTTTACTTTAGGAATATCTGGAAGGACACATTGCTCAAGACCAAATTCAGAGAATATAGTGGTCACTTAAAGCCAATAGGTCAGAAGCCATGAAAGATGAATTCTGTCAGTTATGCAAATACAATTTGTGACAAGCACAATCAACAAAACATTGAAAAGTAGCTCATGAACGATTTAGAACTAGCTGCCTGGGTTTTATCTTCCTTTTTATCTGGAAAGAGGGCCAGTAATCCTAATGATTGTGAATTGTTCTAAATGTTTCTGGGTGTTCTGATCTGCAGATAGGTCAATTTCGCCATGTTACCTGAACCTGCCCCCAAATTTTGAATAATTTAAAAAATTGTATTGGAACACATATTTTTAAGAACTTATATTAAAATTTATTTGAAATTAAATAATTTAATCTCAGTTTATGCCTTAATTACTTGGTAATTATTAGTAAGGGCCTAATAAGTAGAGTTTTCTTCCAGAAATTTCTTATGATCTCTTTCACAGCAAGGGCCTTTCTCTTGATGTGGAGTTTTTAAGACCATAATAGTCTGAAATCCCTTCAAGCCAAAGCGTCCCTTTTCAGAAACCCAGTTTTGAGGGTAAGAGACACAGTGTGAACATTAAATGTAGCTATTAAAAAAACTTTGTTATGATCTCAATAATACAGTTTTGAATGAATGAATGGTGTCATTTATATGAGACTGTTAAAATTAATGTAAATGTCTTACCAATGCTTGAGGTATTTGTTTTGTTTTGTTTTTTCTTGTTTTGTTTTTGAGATAGGAGTCTCACTATGTCACCCTCAGCAGAGTGCGGTAGCATCACAGCTCACAGCAACCTCAAACTTTTGGACTTAAGCTATTCTCTTGCCTTAGCCTCCAAAGTAGCTCAGGCACCTGCCACAATGCCTGGCTATTTTTTGGCTGTAGTTGTCATTGTTGTTTGGCAGGCCCAGGCTGGGTTTGAACCCGCCGTTCCTGGTGTATGTGGCTGGCACCCTAGCCACTGAGCCAGGGTGTCATTTTTTGTTTTTTGTTTTAATAGACAAGAGTTGTTCTGTCACCTTGGGTAGAATGTATTGGCATCATTATAGCTCAGTGCTACCTCAAACTCCTGGGCAGTGATCCTCCTGCTTCAGCCTCCAGAGTAGCTGGGACTACAGGCCTGTACTTCCATGCCTGGTTAATTTTCCTATTTTTAGTAGAGACAAGGTCTTGCTCTTGCTCAGTATGGTCTCAAACTCCTGAGCTCAAGCAACCCCCTCAGCTCAGCTTCCCAGAGTTCTAGGATTACAGGGGGGAGCCATCATGCCCAGTGTGGTTTAAAACCAGTATCTATACTTATTTTGCCTCTTAAAATTTATGAAAAATGACACCTAGCAGTGTGGAATTACTCTTCTATTTCTGAAGTGAGGCTATAAATGGTTAACATAATGCCAGTTATTTGTGTAGCTACCAACAGTTTTCTCTTACAAGCTTTCTACTCCCCAGACGTTTCATGTGAGGAACAGCATGTATTAAAGATGATTGCATTTCAAGGGTAAGGGAATAGTTCCTACCACACAGTGAAACATTATGCGTGGAATATTCATTCTAAACTGCTGGTTCTGCTTACTACCTAGTAGTGTCTGTGACCTAAGAAATACTTTGTGTTCATATAAATTTAATATTCTAAGTTAAAATATATAATATACAGAATAATACTGGTACATAGTGCTTTACAGCTTTCATGATATTTCAAAATATTACTACATTTAATACAACAGCACACATTTTAACTATAGTAGGTACTACTGTTCTTGTTTTGTAGATTGAGAAATTGAGGCTCATATGTTAGGTGACCTGGCCAACGTTACATGGCCAGTAAATGGCATAATTGGCCCCCAAACTCAGATCATTTTCACTCCACTGCCCTATGTTGCTTCCAAAAGAAGCAAAGTAAATCTCCCAAATAAAATATGACATATTTTAGAAAATAGCTTACTATCTTAGTATAATTATTTTTAAGATTTTTGTTGAGTATTACCTAATTCCAAATGAATGACCATCATTACAGGAAACCTACCGCAGATTATAAACTTGCCATAATTAGTAGCGATATACCAAAGTAGCTGTTATGAAGAATATCAAAACCTTGTGGCTAAAAGAAAAAAACTTGTGAATATAACTTGAATGACATTATAAATTTAAAAATCTAGCTGTACTGGCTTGTCGCCTGTGGCTCAAGTGGCTAGGGCGGGTTGGAGCTGGCGGGTTCGAATCCAGCCTGGGCCTGCCAAACAATGACAACCACAACCAAAAAATGGCTGAGTGTTGTGGCAAGCATCTGTAGTCCCAGCTACTTGGGAGGCTGAAGCAAGAGAATTGCTTAAGCCCAAGAGTATGAGGTTGCTGTGAGCTGTGACGCCACAGCACTCTACCAAGGGTGACATAGTTAAGACTCTTGTCTCAAAAAAAAAAAAAAGAAAAAAACCTAGCTATACTTCTTGTATATTAAAGGAACATAATAATGTACATAATATAATCAAGCAAAATGTATGTAAACTGTTTACTCAAATCATGTAATTACATCTTCATCATTGAAATTGATCTGTAAAATTTGGAAACCAAAGGTAAAGGGTCACTGTTAATAAAAATAGCTTTTATGGCAGAGGGATGCACAGTGCAGGGATTCTTAATCAGAAGTCCACAGATGGGCTTCAGAGATCTGTGAACCCTGAAAATGTATGTGCACATGTATGTATGCACACGCACACACGGATCATATTTTCATAAGAAGGAAATGTGAATTCTGTTAGATGTACTTTTTTTTTTCCTTTGAGACAGTCTCACTATGTTGCCCTTGGTAGAGTGCCGTGGCATCGCAGCTCACAGCAACCTCAAACTCTTAGGCTTAAGTGACTCTTAGCTCAGCCTCCCAAGGAGCTGGAACTACAGGCACCTGCCACAACGCCCAGTTATTTTTTTGTTGCAGTTGTCCTTGTTTAGCAGGCCTGGGCCAGGTTCCAACCCTCCACCCTCAGTGCATGTGGCCAGCACCATAACCACTGTGTACCGAGCCGTGTTAGATGTACTTTTAAAAAATATTTTTAAAGTACTTATTAAAAAATTGGGCACTTTTTTTTATTATTAGGAGCAGTGTTTGAGCTGGTCTGGATTATAATGGCAACTTATTTCATACACTCCTATGATGACTATAAAGGATCATTATCAATAAATTTAACATATACTGGTCAGTTGTACTGTGTGCCAGGCACTGTTACAAGTGTGGTTCTAAGTACCACATAGTGCATTTAATGTTACAGTCTCGAAAGGTGAGTTTTATGACAATCCTCAGGTTGCAGATGAGGAAACCAAGGCACAGAAAAGTTAGATAACTTGCCCAGGATTGCATATTTAGTAAATGGTAGAGCCAATACTCAAATCCAGTCAGTTTAATACCAACATCTGGTGTTCTTAATCACTATCCTGTACTACTTAAAATGTGCTTTGAAAAATATCAAACACCACATAGATATGCTAGTATACTTTTCTTTCCCATATGTAAACAGAGAGTTCTAGAGCAAGCAAGGCCTGATCAGAAGAGAGCATTATGGTCTTCAGGTGGAAACAAGTTTATATAATTTTGAAATATCTTTCAACCTGCATAATACTGATTTGTATAACAGAGAAAACAAAGTTTACATCTGTATTTTATATTATAATTTTTTTAGCTTATTAAGGTGAAATTTCTATTTCTGAGAGAAAAAGAACTCATTGGTACCATATAGTCAGGCCTTTGTTAATGTTGAGTTATTGCTTATATATATATATATGAGTTATATGGGGCCTTTGTTGAGTTATTGCTTATATATATATATGAGTTATATGGGGCCTTTGTTAATGTTGAGTTATTGCTTTAAGAAAACGCTGACCTTTTTCAGTTAAGTGATAAAAAATATGTAGTAAGAAGTTATTTGACTTAGAGAAAGAACAATTACAGTATTCTAAGTAGGATACATTTTTTCATATGACATAGCTACTCAGTTTTTAAAATAGTTTTTTCTTTTTAGTGGTAATCTGAATAATTTTACCCATTTGAATTGTATTATATTTTGTTATGCAACCAGGTTATCTTTTCCTATTTAGTGATTGTTTTAAAAAACTATTTACTATTTATTTATTAAAAAATGGATTAAAAGATTGTCATTTTGGTGGCAAACGTGTGTGAATGACTTCCTTTATATGAATGTCTTTGTTCTAAGTTTTCTGTTTTTCTTAAACAAAACAAGATAATTATATATCAGCATGTCTGATCACAATTTTTAGAGAAATGTTTATACTGATGTAGCTGAATTGTCTGTGTAATAGATACCATTTTTTTTGCCATGGCATCACAGCTCACAGTAACCTCCAACTCCTGGGCTCAAGCAAGTCTCCTGCCTCCACCTCCCAAGTAGCTGGGACTGCAGGCACGCGCCACAACGCCTGGCCATTTTTTTTGGTTGCAGCTGTCATTGTTGTTTGGAGGGCCCAGGCTGAATTTGAATCCACCAGCTCAGGTGTATGTGGCTGGTGCCTTAGCCTCTTGAGCCACAGGTGCCAAGCCAATAGATACCATTTTAAAAAATCCTATTTGTAGCATGAAGAATGTTAAATAGAAACATTTCTAAATGTGAGATAAAGAAATACTTTTCAGGGCGGTGTCTGTGGCTCAAAGGAATAAGGTGCCGGCCCCATATGCCAGAGGTGGTGGGTTCAAACCCAGCCCTGGCCAAAAACTGCAAAAAAAAAAAAAAAAAAAAAAAACACACAAAAAGAAATACTTTTCAGTGGAAAACTTTAGGATCCAATTATGAAAATACATGATTAACATAAGTCAATATGAATTTGGCTGTCATGGTGTAATCTGTACAATTTTAAAGCAATTATAAGAAAGTTAGTAGGAAATTGCTTGAGAAGTGGTTATTAGTGGGCAGCCTCCTTCAATTCCCTTCAAATGTCCCTTTTGACATCCCCCATGTTGGTATTCAAAAATCATAAAAATTGCCCTTGGATAAAGAAATTACTATTTCTTCACAATTAAGGACTGGGTATTTCGGGAAAGTACAAAGCCTGATCCATCATTAGCAAACAGTCTTCAAAGCCAGTCCCACAATTTAATTTGCTGATGACATGGATTTCTTGAGATTTATGTAACACTGAATAATGCTTGTTACTCAAAATTTAGACAAAACTACCTCCTTAGACAAAACTTTTTAGCCAATGTTTCATTTTGGGCATTCTATTGTAGATGAGTATGGTAGTTTAAAGAATGTGTGAATGCGTATGTGTATGTTTGAGAACAAAGACCCATGCTGAAATTATAAAGTGATAAAGTACAGTTTAGTAATTCAAACTAGAATTGGCTGGGATTCAAGAGGGATTACTATTCTCCCTGTAAATTAACAGTGAGCTTTTCAAAAAAATGTAGGTACTCACACTTTGCCAGTGATGAGTAGACTCACAGCATGAGAAAACAGAGGAAATATTATCCCAAATGTTTACATAGGGTGTTAAATAAAAACTACTGAGGTAAAAAGTTCAATGCTTTCCATAGATAATAAACTATGCATATTATTTTATTTGTAATCCCATATGTTAAGGGGCACTGTTACGGTAACAATCACTTTTAAAAAGTAACAACCAATAGACCAGTATTTAACTTGGTATTTTAAATCAATAATTAAAAATCAAATGAAACACCCTCTAAAGTAACTTAATAACACAACCCATCAAATTCAAGCTCTACTTATTGGAAATAGTATAATTCAATATGGGGAAACTGAAAATGTACCTGTAGAGATAGAACAAGGGTATACATTAGCAAAATATTAAATAAGACTTTTCAGGGAGCCCCTAAACTTATGTTTAAGAACTTCAGAACTCATTCTGTATATGCAAAAACTGATTAGCTACAAATTTGTTTCATATTCATTCATACATGACATTTTGAAGCAATGTATTTGTATTTCACCAGCAAAATTCATGTCAATAAAATATTTCTGAAGCATTGTCCCCTAGACATTTCATTAATTTGAAATAGTCATTCCAATGAGTAGTCTAAATTTCTATTGAAACCTAAGCCTTTAGTGAAGATACGCTTCTGAAAATAAGGCAATTTTTCTATAATCTGCTTAGGAATAGAAAAGAAATCTTTGGTTTTTGTTAAAGTGTTAGGAAGGATTTTGCAAAAAGAAATACTAAAGAGGCAAAGCAATTAAAAAGTTCTTAGTAAGCAATGGGAAACTCCAAACCCCATCAAGGTCAGTAGAGTACCTAAGGCACCTCAGGTTCAGATGAAACAATCATCTTTGCTTAGAGCTCTAGTCATCTGTGTACATGATTCTTGCCATCTTGAGAATGTGAAGCTGATAAGGAAATGTCTAACAATGGTTATTGTGAATAAGAGAGAATCATGAGTTGGTAAATGGGAGAGAAAAAGGAGATTACCTATCCTACCTCCCTATTTATAATAAGATGAGGAAACAGGCCCAGTCAAGAAACAGTTGGCACCAATTTGTAGTTCCAGATTCCTAATCCATTTCTCTTAGGGCAGGACAAATTCTAGATTTTAACTTTCATTAGCTAGTAAACCAAGGGTGAAGGGTTTCAGAGATGTGAATTCGGGGGAAAAAAAAAATCCCCATCAAATCCCCACAGGCAAGTTAGAAATGTATAATACTTTACTGTCTTAATTCCTTTTTACCATGTTAATTGATTTATACAATTCCTTTAAATTCTACCTAAAAATAACAGACCAAAATTAAATAAGTTACATAAGATTCTATTTGAGCATACATAAGGCCATGATACTTAATGTGAACCACCATTTCTTGGGATAAAGACATCCAATGTCCAATTCAGAGAGAAAGCTTCTGAACAGTTATCCACTGACTCCACTCTTCAATGGAGAAGATTGAAAATGCTTACATTTTTAAAAAATCTCTACAAAGCTTACATACAACAAGACAGTACAATCCTAGATTTGTGACTGATATGAGCATTTAAGGCTGTCATTTTCAAGTATAAAAGTTTAGTGTTCCATTACCCAGTCTGTGCAGTAGACAAAGCTATAAGCCCGAGTCATGGAAATTAACAGAAGCCAACACTGACGCAGAGTAATCATAATTTAGGCAACAGCAAGTTTAAACATAGGGAAGGCTAGGAAAAAAATTATGGATTAGATTATCCTTTTCTCAACTGCATTAGTTTGTTCACACTGAAGTTTTGTCTAACACTATTGTCTGTTGCATGTATTTGGATTATGGCAGATCCACAGCAGACCAAACAAAGAAACTGAATTAGGTAACAGAACTAGTAATTAAGGTGGTTCACTTCTAACACAGTTCTTTGACCTATTCCCCCAGAGAAAGATTAGAAATGGCTCCAGAATACTAGATAAGCTTCACAGATAAACGTGAAAGTTTGCCTCCCAACTGTTTTTTTTTTAAGCTGAGTCCTACAACTAGGTAGGGACCAGCATACACTGCTTGTGGATGAAATAAATCACCATTACTTCTTGCTTGATGTAAAATCTTGAAATGTAACAGGGCTGGAGAAAAGTGGTATCTGGAAGCCAGTATTTTGTTTAACTTTTACACTCTAGGTGTGTACATAAGCTGTAGTTGTAGAACTTCTGCCATGGTTCCAACATCTGTATTTCAAAGGTGGAAACAGCTGCTCTGTTTTAAATTCCACATAACATGCTTGGATTCTAGGTCTTTCCTCTTTAACAAAATTTTTAAAAAGTTTCTTGTGGTTTGGTCAGCATACACACTTCTAATTTCATTTGATGTACACAGCCAATGTAGGAATTAAAAAAGAATTACGAGCTAGTTCAGAAAGCTAAATTGAATCCAACATTATGGCAAACTCTGACCCAAAATTTTAATTTGTAATTTTAGCATGTACCTCATGCACTTTGGGGAGCATCAAACTAAATCTACAATTGCCAGAAGCCTTGTTACAATTTAATGCACATTAACTAAAAGTGTACACTTTTTAGTGTTCATGATAAATGCAGTTATGATCTTATTACACTTTTGGCATTCTTTAAGAAAGCACATTAAGCTTTAATATAGAAATATTTAGGTTACACTTAACTTGTGCTCAAGTAATAATAAAACATTTGTTCTTTTTTGATCTCATACATTCTCTCCTCAGGTGTGGCCCATCTCCTGTACACTTGGAGCAACCTTTGGCTATGTGGCCGGCCTTCTTATTTCACCACTGTGGATATACTGGAAGAGAAAGCAACTTACATACAAGAACAATTAATTGGAGCAAAGGGAGAAGATATTTCTTTGTGCAGATTCCACATGGGCTGTGCGGAAATGTATATGGTCAAAGGCAAGCAGTTCCATTTACAGCACTGTTTTTTATGTGGTTACATGATGTGATTGTAGCTTTTTAAACTATGAAACCCCTGAGAGATTGTACCTTCTAGTTGAAATAAAGTATTTATAATAGATTGTGGCTTCAGATGCTGTTTACTGCTTCTTAGAACTTTAAGAAACATTCTTAATGAACTTTATAGAATTCTGA
>CAUYRH010040753.1:0-52055 GCA_963574655.1 Perodicticus potto
CACATTTTCTTAGTTATTGTGTTGAGACATCCATATTCTACACTTAGTAGATTTAACATGTGCCCTTGTAAAATGCACCATAGGGGTGGTTCCACCAGTTACCCTCCGTACACCCATCCTCCCCTCTTTCCTCCCCTCCCACTCCTCTTTCCCCTTCATCATGGGCTGTAGTTCAGTTATAGCTTTCATATGGAAGTATGTGTGCTTATAAATTGGTTTCATAGTGGGGTTGTGTACATTGGATAGTTTTTATTTCATTCTTGAGATACTTTGCTAAGAAGAATATGTTCCGGCCCCATCCATGTAAACATGAAAGAGGTAAAGTCTCCATCTTTCTTTAAGGCTGCATAATATTCCATGGTGTACATGTACCACAATTTATTAATCCATTCGTGGGTCAGTGGGCTCTTGGGCTTCTTCCATGACTTAGCAATTATGAATTGGGCTGCAATAAACATTGTAGCACAAATATCTTTGTTATAAAGTGATTTTTGGTCTTCTGGATATATACCTAGTAGAGGAATTGAAGGATCGAATGCAGATCTATTTTTAGATCCCTAAGTGATTTCCAAACATCTTTCCAAAAGGAATGTATTAGTTTGCATTCCCATCAGCAGTGCAGAAGTGTTCCCTTTTCTCCACATCCACACCAACATCTATGGTTTTGGGATTTTGAGATGTGGGCTAATCTTACTGGAGTTAGAGTATATGTCAAAGTGGTTTTGATTTGCATTTCTCTGATGATTAAGGAAAAAAGGTGGTATGTTTCATTCTTTAACCCAGGCTGGATAGTGTAATGGATCAGAGTTAGTATGAAGTCATGTTTAGCTTAATATAGAGACACATATAGGTAGTTACATATGTATATATGTATAGATGTGTGTGTGTGTGTGTGTGTGTATGTAGGTTACAAACATATTTTTCTTTTCTCTGTTCACTGAGAGGATCCAGAAGCAATGAGAACATCTAGCCTTTAGGTTTCTTTTCTTTCTTTCTTTCTTTTTTTTTTGTAGAGACAGAGTCTCACTTTATCACCCTGGGTAGAGTGCCATGGTGTCACACAGCTCATAGCAAGTTCCAACTCCTGGGCTAAGGTGATTCTCTTGCTTCAGCCTCCTGAGGCGCCCACCACAACGCCCGTCTAGCCTCCAGGTTTCTTATACCAGTTTCTAATAAAATGATCTAGGGCTCCCTAGAGGAATGGGTTATTCAAGGTTTGAGCCAGAAATATAAAACATGAGTCTTAAGCATTTTGTAGCACCAGAAAGGAAATAATCAAATGGAAACACAATTATGGGGACACGTGTCAAATGCACCCAGTTGAAATATATGCCTGTTGTAAAAGCTGGCTGTGGCCAAAGTTTGGACAATTTGAGCCACAAAAATAAAGTAGCATTAGATTGTAACTCGAAGTATAAAATCAACATTTTATCAGCTTATACTGATAAAAGCAAAAGATTGAATAAGTAAGTAGGGGAGAGTAGACTAATTTGCCATGCAGAATAATTTCCAATAATATATGTAGCCTAAGTCCCCACTCCTTAAATACACAATGAGTTCCTCTGAAGAGCATGGTGTAGAAAGGGCAGGAGCTTTATAGTAAACAAGCCTTCCAAATGCTACTCCATCCAGGATCAAATTTAACATCAATGTTAGTAAATCGTATTGATAGTCTATGTGATGATGAGAATGGCACTGTACATCCATGATCTTCTGAAAATCTTATCAACCCCACTCTAACTATGAGAAAATACCAGAAAAATATTATATGAGTGGCCTTTTACAAAACATCTGACCATTATTTCTTAAAACTGTCAAGATCATCAAATAAGGAGAGTCTGACACACAATCAGATTCTGCAGGAGCCTAAGGAGACATAAAGACTAAAAGTAATGTGGTTTCCTGAATGTGATCCTGGAACTGAAAAGGACATGAAGGCAAAACCTGAGGCCATCTGAATGAAGTATACACTTTGGCTTAAAGCAAACAAGCAAACAAACAAACAAGGCTCCTTAAGAATGGTTTCTTATTCCATTCTCCAATAAAAGGAGCTAGGCTTCCTGGAGAAATGGTTAATTCTAGGTTTGAGCCAGAAATAGAAAACAAGAGTCTTGAGTATCCTGTAGCACCAGAAAGATGGTCATAAAAGAAATTCTGGCCACTGGGTCACTACTCATTTCCTAAAGGGTAAACTAGAGTCAGTCTTGAAATTATTAAACATTGGAGAATGACACTTTAACATCCCCTTTAACTAAAAGGAAGGTGCTACAAAGGAAAGTGGCAAAGTCCTTCAAATCCTTGCTGATCATCTCCAGTGTTTAATAGCAATTTGCAGACTGAAATTAGTACTGATCCAGTGACAAGAATTTCTTTTATTTTTCTGAATTTCATTTTTTTTAATAAAACCCCTCTGTATGTTCCTCCTCTTTTTAGGGTGCTGAAAGTCTTTAGACCTTCTAAGCTGGATGCATTAAACTCTAAAAACAACAAACAGAAAGAAACTGACCTCTCGGAATAAAATAATAGATCTTAAAAGAAGGAGAAAGAATTTATTTAATGGCTCTTTAAATTGTGATAAAACGATGGATATTTGCTAGGTTACACTTTTACCATCCCTTGTAACTAAAAAAAACTATTCATCCAAAAAACAATGATAAGAAAGCAATATTTTGCACTTGGTGTATTAGGTCAGGGAAAGCTAAATGCTTAGAAAACACCTCCCACTCCTCATTTCTGTTCATGTCAACGCAGGCGGCATTCAGCACGGGCGTTTCTGTTGGGATGGCTGTTCATCAGGGCAACTTAGTTGCTAGAAAACCTTCTATCTTATGGCTTAGCTGTTCTCTTGGGCCTTGAAGTCCTTGCTTTCCCTGCCTCCCAGATAAAGAGGGAAGAATGGTGTGAAGGTGGGTGGAGGACCACAGTGGAGCTTTTTAGGGGACACTCCCACTTATATAAAACTGAAATGCAGTGTGCCTTGAATAGTAGAGGAAAGCTAATTCTAAGGAAGCATGATCCTTTCTTAGAATAGCATCGTTTTTTAACTGCTCATTATCTCTATAACTCACCAACAGTTGACTAAGAGGTAACTCTAACACTAGAGTTCAGTAAATAATACTGCAAAATTATCTTAATAGATCTGTATTGTTTTGAAATGTGCCTTTTAGGAGATGATTGTAGGAGATGTTTTTGAATCATAGTCTACTAGTACTTTTTGTTGTTGCTATTACAGTAAAAGCCTCTGGTTGTTTTACAGCAGTGGTTCTCAACCTTCCTAATGCCGCAGCCCTTTAATACAGTTCCTGTGGGTCACGACAGCGGTTGAGAACTGCTGTTTTAGAGCTAATAATGGCATGTTAGCCATTCTCTATAAAGAGTCTGCTTCAAACCATATATATGTACTTGACATTTTCTGATGGTGGGGAGCAATTTGTATTCATCCATTTCACTTGCTTTCATGACAAATACGTTTCCTGGGAGACTTGTCAGTGTTATTTCTATAGACTCCAGCTTATGTACCTACAAAGGCATGTAGTTCATGTGGAATTTCAACCAGTGATTTAAACAGGAAAACAGTGAACCAGACTCATGTTGGGCTTTGTTGTAATCTAGCCTCTTCTAAAGGTCTCTTCCACCGCACTTCATTCCTTCCTTTCCAAGTAAGTGCTGAAGAGAATATCATTCAGAAATAACATAAGCCTGAAATTTGCATGAATTCAATATGGAAAGTCTTGTAATGATCACAGACTTACCACAGTTCTGTCTTGTATATATACTTCCCAGATTCAATATGGAGATTAGGAAAATTATTGAAATTATTAGCATATAGACCTTTAATCTTACATGTCATTTCTACTTTTACAGACAAACATGACGAAACTTGGGATGCATGTATACATTCCATAAATATTATTTATATGCAAGAAGTTGCATTTGTCACAACTGACAGCAAATAGAAGAAAAGAAAAATCAGTTTAGGTTGAAAATGTATGAAACTGCTAGAAGATTAATTTCACCATATTTTAGTTTCTTTCAAATATTACAGTAAAATTTTTAGGTCTTTGACAGACAGTGAACTAGTGTGTATCAGACTCATTCCGAGGGGTATCTCTGTAAGTTAACTCACTTGTGAAAGGTTCTTGGGCCGTATGGAAAACATCTCTCCTCTTTCTCCTTCCTTTACTCTCTCCATTCCCTGCAGCTCCCTTGCTCACCTCTCTTAACCTTTCTGTTTTTCATATTTTCTTTCTCCCACTTTTCTGAGGAACTCCCAAAATATATGTATTTTTTTCATAGCAAATATGAGAGAAGCTCTAGGCAAGTCTTGTTTAAAAAGAGAAAATATTATTCCTTGCTTTCTGGGGGGAGGAGAGACAGTTTTAAAGAGAAACAAGAAAGAGATTTGGGATTCAGCTGGATATGAAAATAGCTATATTCATTAAGTAGAGCTATGCAAACAGCTGTAAATTTGGATAATAAGCAAGGAAAGATATTTGAATTTCATTAGGCTTTTTTCCTCTCCAGTTAGCAAATATCTCACCTTCTAAAATTACTTCAATTGTGATTCACCCACAATAAGCATGTAATTAAAATTGAGGAATGTTTACCAGGTGAGGGAAGTTGATGAAAGGAACCTGGCAAAGGGTTTGGAATATGTGAAAAGAAGGGCAACTCAGGGAGTGCTGTGCAATTTGGAAGATATTTTAGGAAAGGGAACGTGGGGGAGGATTTCAACCTAGTAGATGCTGCTGGTTCAAGACTGGCATGTAGGAGCTAAGTCATCAGCCATCTATTTTGGTGGTGGGCAAGAATTACATAATTAATTCAATTAATATTGGTTAAAAAACCTATTGTGCATTGACTTCTGCACCAGATTCTGGGACAAAAATTGTTGCAGATACTGTTTCTGTACTCACAGAGCTTATGTTCCAGTAGAGGACATAGAAAAAATATGTAATTTACATCAGTTCTGGGGAGCAGTGTGGAGTACTGTGGAGCAATTCTGTAGGGATAGGTAGGGGTAGGGAAGGGATGTCTGCTCCTGTCTGGACTTGGGGTCAGCCACGTGGTCCTTATTGTTGCTTCAGGAGGCGGATGTGTGAACCATTCAGTAGATGACAGTGTTTGCGGTCACGGCAGCATATGCCACTGAACTAAGGACATACAGAGTAGGAATCACCATTTCTTTCTAGATGTGTAACAGAAGGAACACAAAAGAAATAGAAACCAAGTCCAGAAAGGTGAGAATGGGCATGAAAATCGACATATTTAGGGAGACAGCCCATGATATTTTTGAAAATAATTATTGAAAGGTAGGAATGTACTTTAAGTACTTCAGTGTCTCCAGATACGAATATTGATGAAGGGATATTACAAAATGAGAAGCACAGGAAAAGAGAGGAGCTGATCAAATGGGACATGGTTTATCATAGAATAGAGGCTCAATTTACATTTCATGAATGAAAAAATGGTGATATGATAATTGCTATAAATAAGAACTGGGAGATTATGCCTCTTAATAGTTTTAAATAAGGTACTTAACACTTCCCCAAATAAGGTGTCAGTGTTTGAGAGTGTAGATTCGTATAAGGGGCTGGGAAATCACTATGCTGAAGTCGGATGAAGGATGAAAAAAATAGAATAAAATAGAAAAGGGCATCTGAAAAGATAGGCGTTCTGAAATTTTTGTTTGAATTGTATAAATATGTTTGTGTGCCTTGAGTGGAGATAGGAGATGAAAGATGCATTTCTTGTTGTGGGTTGGAGTCAGAGGCCTGGAAGTGACTATAATGGAAGCTTCTGGCTTTCCAGACATGTACACTCTGAGGACAGGGACCTTGAGAAGCAGGGAAAAGACCAGGGACTGGACACATTTGACTCCTTTGACCCTGAGCCTGGAGAAAAAATCATCTTTGTCAGGGTGGATCACAGTAGTGGCAGCACTGACACCTTGCCTTTGATCTCAAGGTGACAACAATCGCCAATCGTCCAGTACTTCCTTGGTGGTGTGATATGAATACATTGAGAACAATGGTTGTCTCTGAGTAGGTATTTGCCCTTTGCAAATGGTTAATTGACGAGCTAAGTTCTCCAGCAGGAGAAACTTTGGAGCTTCTCTTTGACCTTCTGCAGTTTTGGAGAAGATTTCTGTACTTCTACATTCTGTCTGATCAGACTGGGTGGTTGTATGTGTCTGCTAAGAGGAATATTTATTTGTCTATTTCTCCACTCCATCTGCTTTGATTAAATGGTGATGAAACAAATCTCCTGTCTGAGCTACATCCTCATTTATGTCTGCTAGCCAGAGGTGAATCCCTGGAGTCAATTCTCCAAGACAATCGGTGACCTTCTAAGATGGTCCTGTGCATATGCAATTATTTTTCTCAAAAACACACTAGGAATGGTGAGATGGTTAGTGTGAGCGTGTGTGTGTGTGTGTGTGTGTGTGTGTGTGTGTGTGTGTGTGTGTGTGCGCGCGCGCACATGCACTTATGAATCTGGAGTCCAGAGGAGATGGAGCAGGTGTGGGAAATGAGTATAAATCTAGGTGGCAAAATAGGGCTAGATGCTGAACAGTCTTGCGTGATAAGAGGAATTGTAGTATTTTAGTTAGGGAGATGACATGGGTTGTATTTTAGAATCCTTACTCTGAGGCCAGTGTGGTGGGTTATTTAGTAAGGTCTGAGATGGTGGCAGGGAAATTGGGTGATATGGAGACTACTTAAATAAACAACTTTTCCCGAATGCTTCTAGAAATAACATATTAATAAAAACTTTCAATATTTAATAATGTTTGCTGAGATTCTGATCATTGATTGTGACCTCGGCAAAGATGGGCAGTGAGATGCAGGTTTTTTGAGCTGCCCCATCGGGACTGCTTCTACAGACCCAGCTTCAGGGGCCACAGCTCTGGGAACGTAGTTGGCTTTGCCATCTTCTGAGATCACCATCCAGACATAAAGGAAGGAGTTATAAGTTACAGACTTGTTTCCAAAGATGGAGATGGTTTTATCATAAAATTAAGTATGTGTTGTGTCAAAGAACCAGGTTTCCTCTGACTTTAAGAGCCTGTGGTTCTTGGTTATTTCTGTTTCTCTGTAAAGAATTAAAACAAGTGAGCATATGAACCCAGGGAGTGAAGCAGCTCCCAGAGTTGTTTGAAATGTGCTGTAGAGGGATTAATACAGGTAGTACATCTGTGTTCTCAGAGCTACTTCAAGGACAGTTTGTGGAACAATTTCATCCCGTACTTACCCAGGACAGTATTGCTGCCTCCCTGTGCCTCCCCCAGTAGAGCAGATTTCCTGAGGTGCACGGCAAACCCAGTAGAACAGATAAAGTACAATTTCACTATCTCAGCCCTGGTTAAATATCCTAACTGAACTTACAACACAAATTTAATTCTCTCTTCATAAACATATGGTCTGCCTCCCTTGTTATAGCAAGATGCTTCTCTGTTAAATCATGCTTTCTGTTGTTGTCGGTATTAAAATGAAAATCTGCTGTGGCGTATTTTGACAGTTAATCTTTTATGCTTCAAATGATTTAGAAATTTTTCTCATAAGTAAATCTTGGTTCTAACAGATTCAATTGATGATTTATTTTCAGTCTATTGTTAGTTTATTTACTGTTTGACTACACATTGTGAAAGTGTTAACATAATTTGTTCAAGGTTTTTGATACTTGATGGCTAAAAAATATACTTTTCAGTACAGACATTTTACTTAATGAAGAGAAACATACTGTTCTTTGAACAGCCTTGATGCTGTGCCAAATCGTAAGGATGTTGTAATAAAGAATAAAGAGTTCTTTGCTCAATAGTTTGAGTATATTTTCATAGTACAGGTAGGGATATAGATATTCTGTTTATTAAAAATAGAATATTCATTATTTTAAGTCATTCTTTAGAGAATCCTCTGGAAATTAGGTGATATTTTGACTGACATTTTTCCTATTTCAAAACCAACTTTTTAAACATTCAGGAATTGGTAAAGTTGCTTGAATACTCAGGTGTCCAATGATTTCTTTTTATAAAAACTTTATAGAAATGTAAATATTTATGCTATTAAGAACATTTCTGCTAAGAGTGTGATCTATGCTGAATTACTTTTATTTCACAGAAGCAGTTCAGATTATTCCTGCTGATTTCTCATATCAGCTGTGAATATCATTTAATTTATATTTTCTCCTTATAGAATTTTCCCCTGTAGCTTTTAGGCAGCCTCTGATTTACATCTTCCACCTTTAACAACTTCTTTCATCATTTACATTCCTTGACCTCACCATGTTATTCCTGTCCCTTCTAATTTTTTTCATGAGTTTTTGCGCTTGGCTCACAGACAGCAGCTTTGTCCTCTTACTTTCCTCTTCACCTCTCTTCACTCATCCGACTCTGGGGCGCGTACTTCAGAAGCCTCACCACTCTGCTGTGGGAGTGGCCTTGTGCACTGTGAAGGTCGTAAGAGAAACTGACGTAAGGTGATTGGTCATTTCACTCTATAGCTGCAGACCCCACATCTGTTCCCCATTTCTCTGAGAATAAAGTCCATATTTTCCCTTGGTCCTGGGATACCACGTAAGACCTTTTCCCATCCCAGCTCTCCAATCCCATCTTTTTCCCTTCATGTTTCCACTGTGCTTCAGCCGGGGTGGCCCTCTTGGTGTTTTTCAAATATTAGGGGAATCATTTTGGTGCCCATTTTCACCAAACACCTGCATGTCGCCAGATGACAATAACATAGCATTGTTTGCTGAATAGCGTGGGGGTTGTTGAATAGCAAATCATTTTCATACGTGCAGTGTGCCCATTCTAGATGGGAGAGGACTTGCTGATACTTCCTTTTTGAATAGTTCAGGAGACTTTAGGTGGTTTAATTATATAAAAGTACAAGAAATTTTAACTCAAAGTAACATAAAGGGATTTAGTAAACTGGGATAATGTGATTATTAGTAACATATGAAGCTTCGGGTACCCTAATGCTTTCCTCTGATCACCTGTGTACTCTCCAAGAAAGAAAAAAATGACTCATTCTGAAAAGCTGAAGTACTAGTTGGTTATTTTCTAAAGATCAGACCACTTACTCCTTCAGGCCTCTGCCTGGGGGTCCTGGTTGTTATACTGCAGTGTCTTGATTGAAATAACAATTCTAGTTGATTATGATTTCTTTTTGACTTATGGTATATTCCATTGACCGTAGATTTGTTTTATATCTCTTTAATTGTTTTATAAAGTCGATTCAGGAGGTAAGAGGTAAAAAGGCAAATAGAAGCAGCCCAGACTTCTGCTCTCAAGGACAGGATGGCAGGTTGCAGGTGGATACCCACCGATAGATGGGCCTTCTTGGAAAGGGCGCTGTGAATCACCAAGGAAGTGAAGGGGACATTCAGAATGAAGGAAGAGGTGATGAGGTGACCCACCTGGCAAGATTTGTGCATACCTGGGGTAGACAGCCACACATGGAGGAGGAAGAGGGTGGAACCTGGGCTCCATACTCCCCTGTGGACACCATAGCCTGAGCTGTGAGGGGCCCCACCAACGCTGACCTGGGCTCCATGCTCCCCGCGGACACCATAGCGTGAGCTGTGCGGGACCCCCACTGATGCTGCAACCTCCAGACCGATGAGGGAGCATCACACAGGAAAGCAGCACAGCAGGGACCTAGCTGCTCCCTTTTCCAGCTTGCTGCACTGACACCACTCTGAGATCTCAGGTTCTGAGCACCATGTCTGCACAGGGTTTGGCTTTGTTGCAGTTACCTCTGTGTCATCCGGACCATCTAGGGAGGGAACAGGGAGAGTGGATATCCTCTCCTACCCTGTGGCTGGAAGCCAAACCTTCCTCCCCTCATGGGGGATCTACACAGAATGGGCATCACAGACGCCACCTGAGAAGCCCTGAAGTGACTGCCGCTGTGGGACCCTGTGAAGGATAGCACCCTGGCTGCCCAGTGGCTGGCTTGTGGCCTCACCCACATGATCCCTATGCTGGCATCGGCCCTGTGGCTCTGTGCCTGAGGTTCCCACACTGCAGCTTGACCCCATGGCCCCAGCTGAAAGGATCACTGTCCTGGGGCCAGAGATTCTAGCAGTAGGCTGCTGGATGTGGTAGGTATAGCTCTGAGGCTCCTCCACTGCCATCAGGTCCTATGGCCCTGCCCCATAGGTTCTAGTACCACACCGGGCTCCACAGCACTGGCTATCTGGTGGGAATGGCACCATTGTCCAACCCTCTGTACGTGACCTTCTAGACTCAAGTCACCTTTGCATATGGACTCATTTGGGTGGGAACTGGCAGCCCTGACACCCACGACCACTGCCAAGATAGCCTTGCCCAGCTGCCACTGCCACCACCTCAGGGGGACCTGGGCAAAGCAGTCTCTCACAACACCAGCCTCTAGAGAAGGACTCCCTCAGCCCCCAACCCAAGCTTCCAACAGTGACATAGGGAACAACTCACTGCTTACTCCACATGTAGACCAAATGGCACCAGCTTAGATTGTGGCAAACACAGAGGAATGGGACAACAAAGATGAGCTGCATTGCAGGCTCTTGCCGTGAATCTCCTGTGCTTCCAGGCCAGTCAGTCGCAGTAGGTCAAAAACACTCTGTAGACCGACCTCTCCTTCTTTTCACTAAGTTTGCTCTGAGCTGGGAGAAGAGGTTTCATATGAGAAGAAACCAGACAACTGAATGACAAAGGAGATTCAAAGTATCAAAATTTATGGGATACAGTAAAAGTAGTCCCAGGGAAAAGTTCATGGCTATGAATGCCTACATCAAAAAGACAGAAAGATCACAAATTAACAACTAGTGTCAAATCTCAAGGGACTAGAAAAACAAGAGCAAACCACAAACCGAAAGCCAACACAAGAAATAACATGACTTAGAGAAGAGCTAAACAGCTAAACAGAATGGAAACCTCAATAAATAAATAAATACCAGCTAAACAAAGGACTGACAAAAAAGTTGATTATTGAAAAGATAAATAAAATTGATAGACCACTAGCCAGATTAAGCAGAAATAGAAGTAGAAGGATTTAGTTAAGCTTAGTTGTAGACGAAAAATGAGACGTCATAACTGATACCACAGAAATTTAAAATGGCATTTGTGAATGCAATGAAAGCCTCTATGCACACAACTAGAAAATGTATAGGGAAATTCCTGGAAACTCACAACTTTCCAAGCCTGAATCTAAAAAAAGAGAAATCCTAAATAGACCATTATCAAGCATCAAGATTGAAGCAATAATAAAAAAAATCTCCAACAAGAAAAAGGCTTGGACCAGATCGATTCACAGCCAAATTTTGTCAGGCCTACCAAAAAGAACTGATACCTGTCCTACAGAAATTAATCCCTAACATTGAGAAGGAAGGACTCTTCCCTAACGCACTCAATGAAGCCAGTATCACCTTGGTACCAAAGCCAGGAAAGGACAGAAGAAACAAGAATACTACAGACTAAAATCCCCCATGAACACAGTCGCAAAACTCCTAAATAAAATACTAATAAAACAAATTCTACAGCATATCCAAAAGATAATTCACCATGACCAAGTGGTTTCATCCCAGGGATACAAGATGGCTCAGAGTATGAAAACTCAATAAAAGCTATTCATCATGTAAACAGAAGAACGAAAGAAAACACTCTGATCATCTTAATAGACGTAGGAAAAGCATTTCTTGATAAAAACCCTCAACAAACTAGGCACTAAAGGAACATACCTCAAAATTATGAAAGCCATATATAACAAACCAACAATTAATATAATACTGAATGGGGAAAAAATTTCCCCAAGAACTAGAACAAAACTAGTGTCCTCGCTGTTACCATTTGTACTCAACATAGTTCAGAAAGTCCTAGTGATAGTAATAAGGCAAGAGAAAGAAATAAAAGCATCCAAACTGGGAAAGAGAAGGTTAGCTATCTCTACTTACTGACAATGTGATTTTTTATTTAGAAAATACAAAAGATTCCACCAAAAGGGTCCTCGAATTGATGAATCAATTCAGCAAAGTGTCAGTTTACAACATCAATAGATGCAAATCAGTAGCATGTCTATATTATAATAACAGGCAAGTTGAGATTCTAATCAAAAACTCAATACCATTCACAATAGCTACAAAGAAAATAAAATTAGATGCCACAAACAAATGGAAAAAGATTCTAGGCTCATAAATTGGTAAAAACCAACATTGTTAACAGGTACGTACTATCTATAGTGGTTTAAAGATTCAGGGCAATCCCCATCAAAATACCAACATCATATTTCACAGATCTAGAAAAAATAATTCTCTGCTTAAAATGCAGGAAAAAAATAATCCAAATACCCAAAGCAATCTGAAGCAAAAAGAACAAAGCTGGGCATCACATTACTTGACTTCAAATAGTACTGCATGGCTCTAGTAACCAAAAAAGCATGGTATTGGTATAAATTAGAGACATAGACCAGTGGAACAGAAGAGAGAACTTAGAAATAAAACAGTCTACCTCTGGTCAACTGATCTTTGACAAAGCACAGAGGGACATGCCCTGGGGAAGGAAGCCCTATTCAATAATGGTACTTGAAAAACTTTGTAGCCATTTTTCTAAATAAAACAAGATCCCTGTCTCACATCATATACAAAAGTTAATTCAAGATCATAAAAGACATAAGTCTTTTGCATGAAACCATACAAATTCTAGAAGACACCATAAGGAAAACTCTTCTAGACATTGGCCTAGGCAGAGGATTTGTGATTTAGACAACAAAACAAATACAGCAATAACAAATAAATAAATAAATAAATAAATTGGACTTATTTAAACTAAAAAGCTTCTGCATAGCCAAAGTACTAATCCACAGAGTAAACAGACCCATAGGATGGTATAAAATATTCATAAACTATATATCTGATAAAGGAATAATATCCTGGATCTGTAAGGAACTCAAACAAACCAGAAAGAAAACAAATAACTCCATTAGTAACTGGGCAAAGACATGAACAGAAGTTTTCCAAAAAAAGATAGTTGACAAAAAAAGAAAAAAAAAGGAAATTAAAAAAAATGCTCAACATCATTAATCATCAGGGAAATGGAAATTAAAACCACTTCACCCTTATCAGAGGCTATTATTAAGAAGTCAACAAACAGTAGATGCTGGTGTGGATGTAGACAGAAAGGAATGCTTATACACTGTTGGTGGGTCTGCAAGTTAGTAAAACCTCTATGGAAAACAGTATGGAGAATCCTTGAGATTCCTCAAAGAATAAATGTAGACTTACCCTTTGATTCAGCAATCCCACTACTGGATGTTTATTAAAGGAAAAGGAGTCATTTTACCAAAAAAGACACCTGAACTCCAATGTTTATCCCAGCATGATTCACAATTGCAAAGGTGTGGAATCAACCAAAGTGCTTATTGGTTCATGAGTGGATTAATAAAATGTTGTCATGTATACCATGCAGTGCTCTTCAGGCACAAAAAAAAGAAAAGAAAAGAAAAGAGACAGAATGTCTTTTGCAGCTGCTTAGATGTAACCGGAGACCATTACTTAATGAAATGCCTCAGAGGTGTAAAAACAAACACCACATGCACTGTCTGATAATTGGGAGGTAAACAATGGGCACCCATGGGCACAAACAGATGTAAGGGTGGTTGGGATCCAAGAAAGTAGAGGGTGAGAGGAGGTGAGGAGTAAAAATGTACATATCAAATACAAAGAACACTTTGCTGGTGATGGGCACACTAATAACCCTGACTTAAGCATTATACAAGGTATCCATGTAATAAAAACATTTGTACCCATTAATACTTCACGATTTTAAAAAACGAAGGCAATTCACACTATTTGTAAATCCCAATAATCAACTTTTCAGCAGACTGTATACTAAAGGGTAATATTTGCAAGTCAGGAGCAGTGGCTCACACCTATAATCCTAGCACTCTGGGAGCCCAAGGCACCCTTGAGCTCAGGAATTTGAGACCAGGCTGAGCAAGAATGAGAGTTTTCTCTACTAAAAATAGAAAAAAACTCGTCAGGCATTCTGGTGGGCACCTGTAGTCCCAGCTTCGCAGTAGGCCGAGGCAAGAGGATCACTTGAGCTCAAGCATATGAGGTTGCTGTGAGCTATGGTGCATGGCACTCCATCCAGGGTGACAGAGTGAGACTCTGTCTCAAGAAGTAATAAAATAAAATAAAGGTAATACTTCTTGTTTGTTTAACAGTTATGGTCGTTTCCAATGTACATATTTTTCTTTCAAATTAAAATCTCTATAGTAAGAGTAATTTAGTTCATGCCAATAAAATATTTTATTAAAGCAGACATAGAATAATTATTATTATTTATAAATACTGCTTAGTATGAAGGGAACTCCAAAAATTATAATCATTCTTTAAAATTGAAAGTAGAAAGCACTTAAAAATTCGTGACTATAAAGTAAAATATGCCTCAATAAAGTGTGCATAGCTAACTTGTATTTTAGAACAGAAGTTAGAGTGTCATGTTTATATCTCAATAAGCCCCCAAACCAGAAAACATTAATTAGAAAAAATATTCCTTAAAATAATGACAAATACAGTATATTTTGTCAATTTATCAACAAATAACTAATGAGGATTGATAGCACATTTAGTAATATGTTTCTAGTTTGCTATTGACCTATTCTGAAAAATCCAACAGACCTGTGGTTGTCACGGTGATAGATGAAATGGGGGGAAAAAAAGCAATTCATATAGCCCAAGATATGGTATACAGTTACATTAAGAGTTATTATACTGAGTATGGGTTGTATTTCTAAGTAGAATCACTGTGGCATTTTTGGTGTGGGGGGGTACTCTTTACTGTGTGAGATTTTAACATTTTATACAATGTTACAATGTATACAATATTAAACAACCCTGGCCTTGTAGAATTTCACAATTATTGGGGTATCTCAAATGACCCCTGGAAAATTCTATGTAGGCTCACTGCCTGTAGCTCAGCAGCTAGGGAGCCGGCCACATATACAGGAGCTGACAGGTTCGAACCCAGCCCGGGCCTGCCAAACAACAATGACAACTACAGCCAAAAAATAAGTGGACCTTCTGGCGAGCACCTGTAGTCCTAGCTGCTTGAGATGCTGAGGCAAGAGAATAGCTTTAGCCCAAGAGTTGGAGGTTGCTGTCAGCTGTGACACCACAGTATTCTACTGAGGGTGACATACTGAGACTTTGTCTCAAAAAAAAAAAAAAAGAGAAAACCTGTAGGATATAGTTTGCCAATCATAAGTCCACCAATTTGAACACAAGGAAAAAGCAATCAGTTGTATTATGTTAGGAAAGTTTTTATCTACTGTTTTTAAACAGAAGGTGGTTCTAGTCTTGGCTAATAGAAAGCATTATTATTGTAAGAGACTACAGTGCTTTCCATTCTTTTATTCTGTTATTCTCAGTTGTTGACATTATCTTCCCTCATTGTCACAGATAGATTCAAGGGTGTCACACCTAGTTACAACAGTGCACAGGGAGAAGGATGTATCTGTATATTCTGGGAAAACTTTTCCCAGAAGTCCCCAGCTGACTTGCTATCAGATCTCATTTGGCTATATTTCCTAAGTCGAACTAAGAATTAGAAAAAGGAAAAGACTCCACATATTTGACATAGAATAATTACATTTTTCTTCCTTGGGCTAAAGAGAAATCCAGTCTTAGCCCATACCTGTGAATGCCCAGTATTTGAATGTATTATGTTGTTTTTGTAAGGAAGAGCAGGGTCTGTAAGAGGAGAGTGGAAGGCTAATTAAGTTACACTTCCAATATTATAATTCTGTCTTAGATCCTATTTGAGTCCATTTGTTTCCCTGTTTCCTAATTAATAAAAGGGAGCATTTTATTCATGCTTATCTTTGGTCACAGAAGAGGGGGGATCATGGGTCAACTTTCATACCCATTGATTATAGGTAAGAGCTTATGTGGCCTCTCACTGTGAGGTCAGGAATATCAGTATCTGAAAGACAGTATTGACACTTGGTTAACAAACATCATGTAGCAGTTGAGGAATCTCTTAAATAAGACCCAGATAATCATACACAGTAATACATCGGGTTTGTGTTATGAGAATTGAAAGTGATGTATGGAAAAGCAGTTTCATTGAAATGGTATAATTATTTATTTTATTTCCAAAGGGAATAGAGAAGACCAATTGGTTCTTTTAGGCTCATTAAGTTGCTATCCCACAATTTTACGTGAAGCTGTTGATTTGTCAAGAGAATCATTTGGGAGTCTGGGAGGTAAAGATATAACTAGAAACTGGTTTTCCCACTTTGTAGACTATGTTCCTAGAATGAAATCCTGGCTTTCCCACAGGAAAATGCCTCTTCAGAAGACCTCATGTTTTTCAGTAGGGATGGCTTTAACTCAAGTTGTATTTTTTCCCCCAGGTTGTCAATTTGGGTTGGACAAATATCTTTAGAAGCACCTCTGTTTACTATAGTAAATTTTGAAGAATGACACTGCAGTATTTTGTGGATAAGTTTGTTCAGGAGGCCTTGTTTGGTATCACCCTCCTATCAGTTCAGTTTGGAAGTGGCTGCCTTTTTAATGCCAATTATGTATTTATTCAAAAAATATTAAGTTCACAGCCCCCTACTCAAGGATCTCAACATCTAGTATGAAAGAGTCAATGGAATGAACAATTAAAATGGAATGTGATATGGCAACTGAGGGAGAAAGCACACTGTGCTCTGAGAGGAAGGGTGGGTCTGAGCAGGTCAAGAAACGATGCTTGAGTTGAGTCTCAACAGATATCCTGGAATAAGTCAAGTAAAGAAAACAGGGATGAAGCTTGCTTACAGAAGGAGTGACATAAGAAAAGGCTTAGAGGCTTGAGAGGATATGGGCTGTTTGGAGAACAGCTAGCATATCTCTAAGTCTAGAGTTCACAAGGACCTAAGATACACAATGCTGAACAACGAGACTGTATTAGGGGACCTTTAACAGAATTCAGAACTTTATCCATAGGCAATGGGAGTTATCAGAGGCTATTCTACAGGACAGAGACATGATGTAACTTAATATTTTTGGGAAACCACTGTGGCTTCAGAACAGAAAAAGGATGAGAGGGGGTAAGAATGAAGATGATATGACCAGTCAAGAGGTTGTTTCAGTAGTCTAAGAAAAGATGAGAGCCTTAACTGAGATAGTGGTGATAGTGCAAAAAGAAGAGATGCTTGTGAAATAGGTGAACTAATTTTTTTTAGACTCAATGAGCTTTTTATTGTAGGAAGTAGGAGGAAGAAAAGGAATTAAAAAATGACTCTAGCATTTCTGATAAGGCTTGGTAAAGGCTAGTTTTGATCATAGACCTTTGACTACAGGAGTTGGACCAATACTTAGGAAACATGAGTTCCCTTTGTAATATGCTTATTTTGAAGTTCTTGAAAACCCAGTAAATAGTTGTGTATAGGAAGCTGGGACCCAGTCAGGGGCTCTGAGTTAGATAAATATATTTGGGAGTATTGACCATAAGGTAAGCCACCGACATGAACAAGATGTCTCAGAGACTTTGTGCAGGGTAGAAGAGACGAGAGATAGTGAAGAAGGTCAGGGTATGAGCATCGTGAAGTGTATGGATGAAGAAGATGAGACTACGAAGGCAACCAAAAATAAGATGCTGAGAGGCTAGAAGACCAGAGAGTGTGGTATCCTTTAGAACAAGGAAAAATCAGTACTGTCAAATACTGTGAGGTCAAATTAGATCCAAAAGAGAGAATACTGGATATTGCGAGATGATGTCTTTATTGATAGAAAACGTGTGATCATTATGTAAGATGAGGGTATGTAAAAACATATAAAAACTTATGTATAATTTAAGAATCACCCTAAATCCCATCACTCAGCATAGCTACTGTTAAAATTCTGCTGTATATCTTTACAGACATTTTCTATATGCAAATATATTCTCTATATCTAGAGATATATCTATATATATCAAAATGAGTTCATACTATAAAAATATTGGATGCTGCATGAATCTGCTTATCATTCTTTTCTAGAGACCATGATAATCTTCTCCACATCTTTCCAATTTTAGTAGGTAAGCTGGCAAATCACATGGTGTCCATTGAATTAAGCAAAAGGGGATCCTTTGTAACTATGCAAGGCTAATTTCAGTGGAGTGGTGAGGGCAGAAGCCAGATTGTTGTGGGATGGCAAATGAGGGGGTGGTGAGGAAATGAAACAGGCAGCATTATGGGCTCCCCTTTCGAGAAGCTAGGCTGTGCAGGAGAAGGGAAGCACAGAATGTCAAGTGAGGAGTAGTAGGGCTTTTTTTGTTTTTTTTTCTAAGAAAAAAAATTAGTTGGACATGACTTTCCTATGACTGGCAAGAGACAAAATGGTGGAAAATTGAGAAGACAGAGGTTATAACTGAAGAAGAGAAGTCTTAGGAGGCAGAGAGCAGGAAGGGATGAAATGTAGGAAAGGAGAAACAAGGCTCCCCTTTCCAAGGCAATGGTGAAGGAGTTAAGGGTGGGAAACAGATGCTGAGCAATCTGTGGATGTGTTACTGGAGGTGATTCTGGTCACCTCCGAGTGAAGATTTCTGATATCCACATGTACTTAGTTATTTGATGAGGGATTTTGAACTTGCATGGAAGAAAGAACTGCCAGGTTGGATCAGAGCCATTAGCTTGTATCCTCAGAGTGATTTCAAGAGGTGCATATTGGAAAGGTCTATTCTTCTCTGATAAACTGAAAGGTCAATAATGGACCCCACACACATTATTCACATTAAATAATATGTTAGGAATTTATTATCCACATATTTTTGTGAAAGCTGCTTGAAGAGAAGTATTTTCTTAGCCTCTCTGCCCCCTAGATTTACTATTTGTGAAGTTTTCAACATATTATATATTTGAGAAAGTTGCATTATATTTTGGAAAAAGCATAGATTTGGAACAAATTTTGGTTACCCTTGGGAGACCAACTTAGCTTTAGTTTCCTTATCTGTGAAATCGGGGTACTATCATATTGACCTCACAGCAAAGTGAAGTTAGCATAAGGTTATACACGTCAAGGGCCTGAGAGAGCTGTGCAGAGTGAGCATCCACCAAGTGTGAGTCGCCTCCTGCTTTGCTGTCTTGATACACATGTGGTCACTCCCAGCTATCGAGGGCTTCCATTCCCTCTAGCACACTAGGATTTTATGACATGAACATGAAACTCTTAATAATGATAATAAGCTTTGGCCAATGACCAGGAATGTTCAATGAAATCTCTGTTGTGAAATGTAAATACCATGAACTAAATGGAAAGGATTATACTACCCTGAAATGTACAGCCTTCACAGAGCTTCATTTGCATTTCCTAAATGTTATGGTACGTTCTATTTTTATATTTACAACAGCATATCACCTGATGTGTTGTATTTTTCTTCTTCTTCTTCTTTTTTTTTTTGGCTCATCAACACTCCATTAAATGCCTTAGATAATCAGATGGAAACCTGGGTTATTGTTTCTCTTTTTCACATATGACTTTCTATATCAAAAATCTTAATAAGATGATTTACCAAGGAATGTATATGCTAAACACAACTTGTGTTGAGAAATATTAATCCTAACTTTAAAAGACTTCTAAGCAAATATAATTGCTGTAATGTGTTAATGACCTTCAGACTCTCATAATTCAATTGAAAGGAGCAAGGCTAACACAATGTAGGTGAATTATTCCTCACTTGCTATAGCTGCCACTTCGTGCAAAGCAGCACCTGTTTACATTAGAGCAAGTACGTGAGCCAATTTGAGCCAAGAGAAACTGCAGGAAGCAGAAGTGTGGGGCTTCAATCATTTCCCTTTGAGTTTCTTCGGCTTAACTCCTTTTAAACTCACCAGCACATGTGTGGATTTAACTTTGACTTTTGGAATACCATCTACTAATCCACTTGAGTGTGCCTTAAAATTACAACTTCTTAGGTACTAATTAAGTATTCTTATAATCACTGAACTGTGTAAAATCGCTCCTACCTAAATATCTGCATCTCTTTCTTTATAGCATTACCTTGTCTCCTTAACTCTCCATCTTGGAGTAACCTGAATGTCTTTCAGTCTTGCTGCTTTGTTTCCAGCATTTTTTATGGCAGCAGTTCAAAAGGACATTGATTATTTCCCCATTACGCTGTTGCACAAACTACTCAATATGGATCCATCAAGATATTTAAAATTTGGAGCTGCCATTTGTTACCTATATACTGCCTGATGTAAATGCCAAGTTGAAATGGAACCATATAATGGCCCCAGCAATGCCCATCCCCAGCTGGGTTTGTTCTCTGAGGGCTCCTTTCTTGGCAAATGGCTCTTGCTTTTACAGTCTGATGAGTCAGAACCAGTCCCATGTCACCAATAAACATGAAGCAAGTCTGATTTACCTTGAGGTTTCTGACAGCACCCAGCTGGGCCTTATGTGCTCTGGGTGACTATTACATATGTATTGAATGAATTATGGATGAGTTAGTGAATGAAAGGAGAGGCAAAAGTTTATATTTAATTAGTATGTTATGAGATGAGACTTTTCTGCTAGAAAACTGAAGGCATTCTGAGGAGAGAAGCTACTTTTTTGTTTTGTTATTCATGTAAGTGGCATCTAAAATGGTGCATTGAGTAAAAATTCTCCTTTCTTTGTAAGAACATTGGTACTGAATTTTACTGTAGTTATATAAATGTATATATGTACTGTATATGTATGTATGTACACATACATATATGCAGTGAGTCTTGAACCTGGCAAAGATTCAAGTCCATGAATACTCAGAGCATTTTGAATAAATGCTCAGCAAAATGCTGATCATTGCAAAGGGGGCAGAGTCTGAATGTATTAGAAAGGATAAAATTTACATAAGCCAAAGATTAATGTAGGAAAACTTGCATTAAAATTAAATATTATGTGATAGTCATTCTGAGAGCTGGTGGAATTCAAGAAAAAGGAAAAGTTACTGGGGCTTCTGTCAAGGGGAAGCCTGCATAAAGAGGGTGGAACTTGAGAGAACCTTGAAAACAAAAGGCAATTTGAGTCAAAGAGGAGAAGGAAGACTTCTAAGAAGCATTGCCGGCCAACTTGTAGGGCTTGAAAAATCCTTTGCACGGAGTTGCTTACGTGGAACTCAGAAGTAAACCAAATATCAAAGTAAATCTCAGTAGTCTGCAGAAGGATGAACCAAAGTTACTTTTTCCTAAACAAAAATAAAATTTAATACATAATTAATAAAAACTAGTGATCCAGTTCTAGTAAGTACTGAAACTGAACATTTTCAAAATAAAGAAAAACTTGAATATAAATTATTATTTATATAATACTAACATGTCATTTATTTTCAGTCTCTAGGGAGTATTAAACACAGAATATGTCTAAAATATGTCTGAAAGATATTTTAGCTGGGTGCAGTAGCTCACGCCTATAATCCCAACACTGTGGGAGGCTGAGATGGGAGGATTGCTTGAACTCAGGTGTTGGAGGATTGTCTGAGCGAGAGTGAGACCCCGATTCATGAAAAAAATTGGAAAAAAACCCAACCAGGTGCCATGGCAAGTGCCCGTAATCCCAGCGGCTTTGGAGGCTGAGGCAGCAGGATATCCACAGCCTGAGTCTGAGGTTGCAGTGAGCTATGACAACATTGCACTCTGCTCAGGGCATAGGATAGAACTCTGTTTTGAGAAAAAAAAATTATAAATGATTACTCTAAGGAAATATACTCACAATAGATAGATATTATGAATCATATTTCATGTATCCATCATAATCACACATTTGTGAAGGACTTAACTCCCTACTGTATTCTATAGGTGATGGAAAAGAAGTAATAAATTTGATTTGTGTCCCTATCAGTTTATAATCTAATGGATTTTGTTAAACAAATGTCAATTTCTTAATTAGCCAGTTAAGAAAAATGTTAGGAACTTCTGTTGCTGTTTGTACACAGTCTTGATGTAGGTGTTATGGGGAAGGGGTAGTGTGTGGATGTCAGGTTTGGATGAGCAGAAAGTATTTCAGGTGGGAACTTTGGGAAGAGGCATGAACCATATGTTATCATGTGCTTCAAACTTGATTGAAGCAGAAGACTTAGGTTAAAGAAATAAGATGCAGTAGATGAAGGTCTTAATGTGGAATATCAACCTGGTTACAAAGAGCACTTGGGACTTACTAGGAAAGACAATTATGTAGTGATTTCCATTCCTTAGACAATTAATGTTTAGGACTCTGATTTAGAACTGGTGTGCTGTGAAAGGATCTTAGTTGTGCCACCAAAAATTTTGAAGATCATTAATTACATTATTTTCAAAAGACATTCAGAGCACAGTAAGTATATTTTTTCCTTTTCTTTTTTTCTTTTCTTTTTGCTCTTTTTTGTTCCATCAATGTAATTTAAGTATTCTGTGGAAACTTAACTATAGGTTCAAGTGCGCTTGTGAGATAAAAAAGGTTGAAAAACACTGGCTTGGGATAATTAGTTTAGATTGAATTATACAGGGAAACTAAAGATAAGGAGAGCAGTTTGGTAGCTATTTTGCTATTATATAAATATAGGATGTTGATATGCTGGTAAATATTTGAATTAAATAATCATTGCATATGGGAAATCTAATTTACAAGAGGTTAGAAGGCTAGAAAGGATAAAATTAATTGCCAAAGCTGTATTTCTATTAAACAATGTGAAATTGATTTTGAATTACAAATATTATTCCTCAAAATATGTTGCCTAGAATATTAAAAGTTACATTTTTGGTTGTTGGAATCTGTTTCCAAGTCTGAATTGTAGTGTTGCTGGAGAATAATAAGCAATGAGAACACTGCTAACCTTTGGTCAAATGTATTTCATTTAGAAAAACAGAGTCTTCATTGGAACACTGGAAAACTAGCACGGCATACAGAATGAGAACTATCTACCTGGAAATCACATATGTTCATTCCCAAATTGAAAACAAGCCATAATTTAGGACTAGACTGAGTCTGTTTATGCTTCCAAAATGAATTTAAATGATGAGACCATGAATGTAGTGAAAAGCACGGAAATGAATTTGACAGATACTGCTTTCATTTTCAGTTTCAAATTACTGACTTGCTATTAGCATACTCCAGGAGTAGTGGATTTCTATTAACTTGGCACATAGTTTTAAATTTTATGGGTATGCTATTATAAGTATAAAAACCCATTTCAGTAAGATATGGACATGGTTATTTCTTTTTAATCAGCAAACTCTAGGCTGTATATTATTAGTCTCAACTTGTCACCTTAAAAGACCTGAGGCTGTGCAGTTTTATTCTTATATTTATTTTTGGCAACATTTTGTTTACTTGGATAAAAGAAGAAAAGAGGCTCTGAGGAGTATATTATAGTTTGATACTTATTTAATATGCATTTAAAATAATATTAAGAGATTTTTATTATGCATTTATGCTTTGACATGAAGTATTATTGTTACAGCCTTTGCAAATTATTAGAATGATATTTTTGTTCAGCAGCATTTCTTTTATTTTTTGGTTGAAAGGTATGGGTGTACCACAAATAGAGGGCTTGCAGATACTACAACATTTAAGGGAAGGACTAAATTATAAAAATAGCAGAGTGAACACCCCATCACACACACACACACACACATACTGCAAATAGCTAAAACTAGTTGGAAATTGCATGTCCCTTCAATTTTGAATTAAAATGGTGACACATAATGTAACTGTAGCAACAACTTTCATCTTGGGTGAAGGCAAGTGTCGTCATCACTGTCCTTTACCTTAAGAACCGTTCAAAGTTCAGGCTCAGTAACCTGATACTTGCCTCCTTAATGTCCCAGAGAGAGGATGAACTTAAATTGAGCAGAGTTAATAGAGGGAAGACTTTCCCACAGTTTGGCCACTAGGCCTGGCCATTTCCATACAAGAAGTATCCCCTGGAACAGAACCAAATTTAACAGAACCACCTTCCATTTAATCTTGGTGCTGTTGAAGTAGAGTATATTCTGGTGGGAGTCAGGATGCCTTCACTTTCTAGGGACATTTGGAGGATAATTTAAAAGGCTCCTTCTCTTGTTCTTTTTTTTAAACCCCAACTTCTACCCCTGCCTATGATGCATACACGCATAGATACTCTCAACTCTAGAAAAAAATTCCTTGTTACAATAAGGCAACTTATTGAAAGAGGTACCTTACTTTATTAACAACAAAGTTAGAAGTACTATCATATTTCAGATAACATTATCTGGAAGAGTTAACTTTAGAGGTATTATCTTTTTGGTCCTCTGGGCTCTGGAGAGATGGCTCGTCTTCTTGATGACTGCCTCTCTACTGGTGTGTGTAGTGATGGTCCCTAATTACAACCGTGGTTTTCAAAGCATCTGGTCTTGGTACACCAGAAGCAGCAGCATCTGGAAAGTTGTCACAAATGCAAATTCTCAGGGCACCTCCGAACCTAATGAATCAGAAACTCTCTGGGTGGGTCCTAGCAGTTCATGTATGAACATGCCCTCCAGGTGATTATAATGGCACATGAATTTGAGAACCACTTGTATTCTTTTCTCTTTGCTACAGTAAAAATGTGCTATAGGCTTAGCATCATTAAAAATACAGATTGATTATTGCTTAGTTTCTGAAAGTCAGAAGACCAAGTGGACTTGGCTGGGTGCTCCTCTGAGGAACTCACAAAGTTGAAATCAAGATGCTGATAGGGCTGTGTCTTTCTCTTGCTGGAGGCTCCAGGGAAGAACTCACTTCCAACATTATTCAGGCTGTTGATGAATTCAGTTCCAGGTAGTGTGGGACTGAGGTCTCTGTTTTCTCACAGGCTTTTAACTGGCACATACTCTTAGAGGCTACCCAAATTCTTTTACATCCTTTCCATGTGGCCCCTACAAAATCTGACTCATGTCCCTCTCACTGACTTTTTCTTGTGCCCCACTTGTCAGACATTCTCTTCTGCTATATCTCTGAGACTTTTTCTTCTATATATAGCCAGCAGAAAGTTCTGCTTTTTAAAGGCTCATGTGATTACATGGGTGTCCATCCAGATAATATAAGATGATTCCCCCTTTTTTTTATGGTCCACCTTAGTTATATCTGTAAAGTCCCTCTTGTTGTGTTATGAAAAATATTTATGTTATGTCCTAACACAGGGGCCAAGATCATTGGGGTCAAAATTTTGTCCATTTGCTATAACTCATCATAGGCTCTTGCCCTTGATATTGCCAGGGCCCTGTCTTTCTCTAGTTGGCCCAGCCTCACTTCTGACACATAGGACCAAAGGTGACTTGGGGTGACTAGATTACAGACCTGCCCTGTCTCTTCATGATGTACACCCATATTCCCTGTGAGCTTCAGTGTGCCTGTATGTTAGGGCACCTGCTGTTGGTCTCCTCCTTATCTAATCTAGCATTCCTTTATATCCCTTTCCCACCTTTTCCTATCTCATTCTCCAGAAAGAGGTTGACCTTAGTTTTGTTCCTTCATATCCATATCTCTGTCTTTCTATCATGATTCAGAAATCCACGGTGCAACTAGAATAAGCCCAAGCCTTGGGTTTCTTCTTTTAGAAATAGAAAATCATAGAAGTTATGAGCACACAATCTGAAGTAAAAAAAATCAGTTTTGGATTTTTTGACCATGAGCAACTTCATTAACTATTTTATGCTTCAGTTTCTCCATCCATAAGTGGGAAATAATAGTAAAATCTCATTAGCCAGCATTGTACTATTCTTGGGAGAAGCATGATGATTCCAGGTTTCCAGGCTTGATTCCTGACATGCTGAAGTAATTTAGAAAATTCTTTCTTTTTCATCTCTCTCCCTTTCTCAATAAATCTGCATTTTCAGCTGTCTTGTCCTTCAAGATCTCCAGTGGCAATGTCACCCCAAGACGTCTCATGAATGTCTTGATGGTTAGGGTATATAATCATTCAGATAACATTTTAAAGAAGAAAACCATCATTTGCACATGTGCAATTATTCTATTGACTTTGCAGAACAAATCTATCAACAAATAAGGTTATTACCATTATATATTACCATTTGTTTTACAAATGATGAAACTGAAGCTATGGAACTGACTCAATGTTTTACATATGAAGATAGGTGAATTATCTCCACATCTTTCTAATAATGATAGATATTATCAGTCATTAATTTCTTCTGAATTAGCTTTTAACTAAAGCTAACCTATTACATAATAAAGCCTCATGGAGTTTGATGGCAGGAGTGTTCAGTCAATATTGGTGAGGAGATTCATGAGGAGAAGCTCAAGCTGGAGTCTTGTGGACAGAAGGCAGGTCTGGTTGGCCTTCTGGGCAACTGGAAAGCATCCTGAAATGTCACTTAAGACGAGAACTCAGAAAGATGAGGCACAGAATTCTAAAGACATTTTCAAGAAAGGTTTGAAAAGGGCAGTTTCTGGAGTTAATGGTGCATGACATTAACATATTTGGCATTTTAAGGCATTCTTTGGGGTAGGTGACCTTGAAACAATTTCTACTCTCCAAGATACTGTCCAAGGAAATAAGGTGCTTGATCCTCTGTTGCTCTTAGGGAGCTCATTTCACCCTGACTTGTCTTTTGATCAGGTTTTGTCTTTTCTATTATGAGTGATAAATGGCTCCTAGTGCCCTGGCTCATGTCTCTTCCTTAACATGCCAGAGTCTAAAACTATCTAAAACATTACCTGGTGGGCTCTGTTATCACTTTGTATGGAATCACAGTTTGATAGATTTCTAGAAGAAAGTCTTATCAAGACTAAAGAACTTGCTGATAGTTTGCTCTCGGGCTTATAAAATTATGAAATATGGAAGAAGACAATCCTATTGTCTTTTGTTATTCACTATCCTTGTTTATCACTCTTACACTGTGTCCAGCGTGTGTATTTTAAGGCTTTCAAACAAAGGCAAGTTAGATTTGATTTTTTTTCTTTGAAATTAAGTCACTGAGATGAAAATTTATTTGCTTTAAATATACTTCTTCTGTGGGCAAAACATGCTGCATTAATTGCATAGATATGTAATATAGAAGGGACACTATATATCATTTCATCTTTCAAAAGAAGAAGAGATGATATGACTGTGTACTTGATTTATTCTATTGTCTTCTCATTTGCATCAGTTAGGTTGTTTCACACAGAGGACTATAAATCTGTATCTCTGTTTTTAATGGGTGCTTTTCAATTTTTCCTAGCGATAAAGAATTGCAAAAACAAAATATCTAAACTGGGGAAAACAATAACAATGATAACAACAAGCAATATTTCTAGAAATATTAGCATGAATTCAATCTATTAAATTATTTTAATTATTACAATAACACTATAAAATACTTACTATCCTGATTTTTTATTTGGGGAACTTGCGACTCAGAAAGGGCAGGTATGGGCGGCGCCTGTGGCTCAAAGGAGTAGGGCACTGGTCCCATATGCCAGAGGTGGCAGGTTCAAACCCAGCCTCGGCCAAAAGCACACACAAAAAAAAATAATAAAATAAAGAATTAAAAAAAAAAAGAAAGGGCAGGTAATTTGATAATATCAGAGAGTTAATAAATTGTAGGGTTTCAGTTGAAACAAAGATATTTGAAACCATTGTCTTAGTTAACTATTGCTGCATAACAGTTAATGGAAAAATCTCAGTGGCATATACCATACAACAGCAATGATTGTTTTCTTGATCCTGTATTGGTGATTTGGTTGGGAATTGGCTGGCTGGGTTTAAGTCAGCTGGGCTTGGCACTGGCTGCAGCTTCGGTTCGTCTTTTCTCTATGTGTCTTCATCTTCCTTTTGGACCAGTGGGTTATAAATGACTATCATGGCAGAAAGCAGTAGCAGGAGAGTGCAAGTAAACACACACAAAACATCTTCTCACAAGGTATTTCCTAACATTCCACGGCCAAAGCCCTATATGGTGGGGCAGGGATATAGTCTCTTCCTCATGAAGGTGAGGAGAGGGAGAAAGTTACTATTTAGAGAATAATCATTCAATCTACCTTAAAAGCCTACATATTTTCTTTGTCCTTCATAATTTATAAACATTAAATGTACAACTGGGATGACATGCTCCATTAGGAGTCCCCCATTTTGTGTGTGCTTGTTATAGGAGCCACATATAAAATTATCCGTTCCAATTTGCTAACTATAGTTGTCTCCCTTCTTTGTTTGGGAGGGTGCCTGGCTCATTCCTCTTCTCTGTTCTTCTATGTTCTTACTAGAACTCTGAGGGCAAAGATCATCAGTAAGTGATTCCAGACCTGGAATAGAATCAATGTTTTTTTGTTTATGAAATTTCAATTGGCCAAGTGTTTTGATAAAGAAAATGTTTCTAACGTAAGGTCTACTACATGTAGGAGAAAGCAATCAAATATGCTGAAAATAGTAGAACGGAAACTTTTTTTCCAGAAACAGCATATTGCAACGATTACACAGCCCGAATACCTTCTTACCTTTCTTTACCTCATGCTCAATAGCTGACTTGACGCTAACATGCCTTGTAGAGGTGGTTCTATAGGAATCTTCAATATCAAAGTCCTGCATTTAGAGGCAGGGGTTTTGTACCACTACCGGCTCCTATCCTTCTTGGTAATGGTTATTATAGGAAGTAAACCAGATGGTGAAAAGATTACGAAGTAGAGACAGAATCCCTAGTTTTAATCCTGATCGTATTAAAAGTAGCCTGGCTAGAAAACAGCATTTAAAGTTTCTATGACTGTTTTTTTTTTTTTCTTTCTCTCTCAAAAGATTAATACCATGTAACCTTTCCTTGCTTTTTGCTATTGTATTTTACCTGTGTCACAAAAAATGACTGAGAAGATTGATCTCCAATGGAATAAATTAGGTCGAGCGATTTGTCTGGGAATTCTTATTCTTTCATTTTTAGATTTATACGGCCTCTGTGACCTTTAGAACTCAAGGCTGTAACTAACTCTTGCTTCCTGACACATAGGTGGCCTGCAGATTTTTTCAAGAATTATCCCTGGTTTCTGCCTGCGGCACGCTGGATTTATGTCTCTGTTGTGACTGTACCAGCATTTTTGTTTCTCACTGCAGCATTTTGTGACTGTCATTCTTTTCAAAGTTATATATTGGAACATTCATCAAGCAGTTTGTATGCCTTCCTTAATCCACCAGCTGTATACAGACGTGCTCATGTTTTAATGGAAACTCTCTACACAGTCTCACCTTTCATTCCCATGTTAAAATCACTTCACCACTAGTTATCCAGCTTTCTGTAGGACTCCCTGTACCCCCATCCCTGCCCCCAGTTCATCACCATTATTATGCCACTCATGATCCCGTTTGAGTTTGAAAAGTGTTCTTAGGGAGCTTCCCCAGAAATTTACAATACCTGTGTCAAAGTACTGGACCATGATGATTCAGGGAGGTCTGGTGTCAGTGAGGATGAAGGTATTCCAGTGTGTGCAGGAAGCGTCTGGCATCCTCACCGTTCTCTAACACGAGGTGGTATGCGGCCCAGCAATGGGATTCTGTGCATGGCAGAGCTGCTTGGTGGCAGTTGGTAGTGTGAATGGGAAATGTGTAAAGTGTTTTTAGGTTTTTGGAGGACAGGCAGCATATCAGTGCCAACTATTGTTGTGGTGAACGAACCCAAATCTAAATTGGTCTGTACGGTTGGATTGCTATGCTTAGTTTATTTAAAACATGGCATTTGGAGAGAATTAAAATACCAGCACACTGTGTCTTTGCCTTTTCTTTATTTTTTTCTCCCAGAAGCAAATTGGTTGTATATAGTTGCGAAAAGATTAGCTATAGGAGAGCCAGTAAAGTGTTAATTTTCTACTGATGCTGATTGTAATAGAGTTTCTTTGTGGTGTGAATTGTGATGGAAAAACTCATCTATACTGATCCACAAGGGTAGAATTGAGAGGGGACATTGATTCAAAAAAAGAGAATAGCTTTGATTCAAAATAAGAGAACTGGCTCGGTGCCTGTGGCTCAAGTGACTAGGGCACCAGCCATGTACACCTGAGCTGGCGTGTTGAAATCCAGCCCGGGCCTGCCAAACAGCAGTAATGTCTGCAACCAAAAATAGCTGGGTGTTGTGTCAGGCGCCTGTGGTCCCAGCTGCTTGGGAGGCAGAGGCAGGAGACTTGCTTGAGCTCAGGAGTTGGAGGTTGCTGTGAGCTGTGATGCCACAGCACTCTATCCAGAGCTTGAGGCTCTGTCTCAAAAAAAAAAAAAAAAAACAAAATAAGAGAAAAGCTGTGAACATTTTGTTGTATGGTGCTATTGAGGCAAAGGATTCAGATTCAGTTTGCACAATCTAAGTTTGCTTGTCCAGTTAAATTAGATATCACAATATATTCAACTATTTCTCAACAAGAAATAAATGTATAATTTCTTTTCTTGAAGCTAGGACCACATTTAGTGTTTATATGTGGGATTAATCTTATCTGTGTATTAATGGTTCTTAGGTAAGAGAAGATTGTGGGTTGCTTTATAATGAGATAAATAACCTTATCAGACACTGATTTTATGGGACAAGAATGTGAGTGTAGAGAGTAATCAGAGAGTGTGTAAATCTCAGCAGGATAATTTTCAGAACCATTGGCACCGAGTTTGCAAGATATCATTTCTATTTAAAAAGCTGAAACTCTGTTGTCCCAAGGGGTAAGATAGCCTCTTGGGGCAAATTATGAGGTGAAAAGCACAGAATAACCTTTTACGGTAACAGAGGACATGCATCTGGCAATGATGATGAGTTTACTTTGCTTCATGGAATTCTTTGCTGGTCTCCCGGGACTGACCTTCACGTGGATTCCTCAGTTTTCCTGTAGCCTCTATGTTCTTTAATCCTGTGTGTCACAGTAACTGGAATAACTGTTCTTGGACTTTGCTGTCTCTGTCTTTAATCCATAAGCTGCTTGAGGGCAACAATGCATCATCTTGGTACAAACTACCAAATGTTTATTAAATAAAATATTTATATGGCAAATAGATCCCACAGGTATGCTCAGGGTCCTCGGTTTTTAATCTGAGTTCAACGTTGTCACCTCACACAGCACCAGTTCTGGTTTGCCCATCTCTAACTTGCTGTAATTGGACAAGAGCGATAATCTCAAGTCTGTTCTACGTTTCAGTGATTTGTTCATTTCAAACACCCAAAGTAACATTTACTTTTGGTGATCATTATTTCTAACTGATAACATGTATTCCCACAGGGAGCATGACTTCGGCAACTTCACCTATCATTTTAAAATGGGACCCCAAAAGTTTGGAAATCCGGACGCTAACAGTGGAAAGGCTGTTGGAGCCACTTGTCACACAGGTAAGGGATGCTTTCAAGTCCTCTCTGTTACATGTATACATTTCTATTGAGATTATATTATACACTCCCCCCAAAATGTAGAAATCCTTACATGAGAGTAAATCATGCCATAATTCTGATCACTGAATGTATATTATGGCCTGCATTCTGGGCAATCATATTGCCCTATACTATTTAAGGTGGCTGTTAAAACTATTACATGTTTCTTGAAATTAAGTTGATGAGATAATTGAAGAGGGGACTTGGTGAAGGGGGCCCTCATTTGCAGTAATGAATTCAAAGTCTAAATAAACCATTTCACAGTTAGGAAAAACTGTGTTGGGTATCTAAGAGCAATGCATATTTATTGAATTACCTTTCTTTCAGTTTATAAGGCAGAATTTATCCTATTGGAGGGATGAGATGTTCCATTTTTATGTTGTCACAGTTGTTACATTTCCACAAGATGACTGTCAATAGATAAAAAATCATGAGGATTTTTAAGTTTCAAAAACTAATTTTTGGTGTCTCATGAAGCCTTGTTTTGGGCTTTCTCGACTGTAAGGACTGTCGAGACTGTCATCCTTTTTCTTGGGATGGAAAAGTTCAAGTTTTTAGTATTACATTTGTAAATAATTATCATAAAAAATTAAATTTGAGGCTATTTGAGTTGTTTTTCTATAATTGCTATAATGAATTACCAAGAAGGCAGTGCCTTAAAACAACATAGATGTATTATTTGATGGTTCTGGAGGTCAGAAACCCTAATGTCAAGGTATTGCCAAGGCTGTGTTCCTTCTGGAGACTCTAGCAGAAAATCCGTTTTCTTCATTTTTTCTGATTTTCAAGCCATTTACCTTCTTTGACCCCTTTGTCCATATTGAGTCAACAATGCATCATCTTCACCTCTCTCTCTCTATCCAACTTCTGCTTCTGTCCTCACATCTCCTCTCTAATATTGCTCCTCCTGCCTCCCTCTTAGAAGGACCTTGTGATTATGTCATACCCACCAGAATATTCCAGAAAATTCTATCATCCAAAGATCCTTCACCTAATCACATCTGAAAATTCCCTTTTGCCATTTAAGGCAACGTTTCCAGGGATAAGAATGTTGTTATTTTGGGGGGCCATAATTCAGCGTGTCCTGGTTTTCCCCCGGCCTCTAAAGATTCTGATGTTTCCCACAAACAAAACATATTGACCATATCTTCAGGTCCCCAACCCATCATAGCATCAAATCCAGTCCAAAATATTATCTAAATTTCATCAACTTAAAAGCCCCAAATATCATTATCCAATCATTTAAGTTAGAGATAGGTAAGGATCTGTTTATAATCCTTCCTCAAGCAGACTTCCTCACCATCTGTGTACCTGTGAAACTACAAAAAAATATTATATGCTCCCAAAGTGCCGTGGTGGCTAGACGTACGCTGATGGTTATAGATATCCTCATTCAAAAAGGTAGAAGATGAAACAACAACAAAAAAAAGAGTTACCAAGAAATTACCAAGAGTTATCGAGAAATTTGGAAAGCCAGATCAGAAAACTCCAAATAATGCTCTATGGGTTGAGTCTCTACCCTCTGGGCCTGGTCCTCCACCATGAAAACCATTATTTCTTTTTCGTGAAGGGTTCCACGTGGTTTCAGCTGAGTAATTGTGCCTGTAGAATTTCTACCTATAGAATTTTGGGAGTCTAACAGCCTTTTGAATTTTATGCTTTTCTTGCGCATTTCAGACCAAGCTGATAGTATGTTTCTATGCTTGTAACTGTCTCAAGCACCCTTGTGATATTCCCATGTATATCTTTGGAATTCACTTTATAAGAAAACAGCCTCATCCACAGATCATTCTTTATCCCATCTTCACTTCTGATGTCTCTTGAAGTGGCTGAGGGGATCCATGAAACCCATGTTTAATTTCTTCTAGCAGCCATGTGTTTACTATGAGCTTTTAATCCATAGAAAATACTAGAAAAAGTTTATCCACACATATAACTGGCTTTTTTTCTGAGTATGCTGCTTCTGAAACTGACTCTTCTAATTTTGGTGCTTTGCAATTCTTACACGGTAGGAATCTTCAAGATCATCAAGTTCTAGTTACTTTTAGCATAATAATTCCCATTATTTAATTTTTTTCCTCTCAATTTTATTATAAGCAGCAAGAAGAAGCCAGACTACTATAATACTTGCTTAGAAATTTCATCTAAATATCCAGGTCAGACCAAGTTCACCACTTAACAATTCTGATTTCCACATAATTCTAAGAATCAATTCAGCTGAGTTTTCTGCCACTACATAACAAAGATTCTCTTTTCTCCAATTTCCAATAACATATTCTTCATTTCCTTCTGAGCCATCACTAGCCTCTCCTCTGATGCCAATATTTCTACCAATAGTCAGTTTATGATGACTTAAGTATTCTCCCAGAAGTTAAAGGTTTTCTCTGCCATGCTCCTCACTTCTTTCCAGGTCTTCACCAGCAGGGCCTTTAACATCTGTATTTTTAAGAACAGTTTGTTCAAGCCAAGCTAGGATTTTTCTGTCACACTCGTGAAAGTTCTTCCGACCTCTGCCCATTACCAATTCCAAAACCACTGTTTGTTTATATTTTTGATATTTGTTACTAGCAGCATTCCACTTCTGGACCAAAATTTGTATTAGTTTCCAATTGTTGTCATTGGAAACTAGGCAACAAATTGTCACAAATTTAGTAGCTTACATACACAAAAAAATTGTACTATCTGACAGTTCTAGGAGTGAGAATTCCTAAAGCCAAAGTGTTTATAGGCCTGTGTTTTCTAAAGGGAGACTTGGGAGGCATCCTGTTCTTTGCCTTTTTCACTGTCTGCGGGCCACCGGCAGAGCTATGTGCTGTGTCTTTCCACGTGCGAGCCAGCAGCAGAGCACCTCTAAATCTCTCTCTACCATCCTGTCTCCTTTGACTATTAGCTGTCTCTTTTGAGCACCCTTGTGAGTATACTGGGCCTTGTCAGATATTCTAGGATAATTTTGCCAATTTAACAGTCAGATCAAATCTGTAGAGTCACTTTTGTCATTTAAGGGAACACATTCACAAATGCTAGGGATTAGGAAGTTGATGTCTTTGTATGTAATTGGTAAAACTAGATTGATGTATATTTTCCATTTTTTAATTCTACACAATTTTCTCTAAGAAACATCAACACTGATGGGCTCTTAGGGTTGAGAATATTTTGGCTACTACTCAGATTATGATCTGTGGACTAGGGATTATCCATGAATTGCTTGTTTTTCGTCAGCAATAAGTACAAAATTGAGGAAAAGCCCTTTGGAATTTGAATAACAACTTCACAGCATAATTTTATATCTGCTGAACTGAATAATAAAATTTGGAGTTGTGTTTTTTTTAATCTTTTTAAATGTTTCAATTATTTATTTATTTTTTCATAACAAAAACTTTGGTTTGAGAGATATTGGAATAATGAAAATATAGTCTTTGATCATTGATACCTAGAGAAAATTGGTTAAGGAGATATTTTGGAGTCAGAACGATCTGCCAGATCAATTAACAACTGAGTGACCTTCTCCTACCTTTGGAGTTCTTACTTCAGACTACATATAAATATATTTAATTCTTATCATACAGATCAAAGGAAGCAAAATATTAGAACATTGTGCCTGGTATAAAGCAAATGTTGAATACATATAGTTTCCATTTTTCTAATTTTGATGGCTATATACTCGGGCTTATATTTACGTATAAATAAATCCTATATAATTAAATAAGGATATGAGTGAATTGGGCATGGGCTAACTTAATGTTGCAGAATGGGGGCGAGCAGCAACACTGTAGACTGAGAATTCCCCAAGGGAGGACTTTTCCGTACCGCCCAGTTCAGCAGACAAACGGAGAAACATTGTGATAAATTCATACACCAAGTTTCTGTCTCTAGATCCAGAGAGACAAACGCCATATTGGTCTGTAGCAAGGTTGATAGGTGCCACTGCAAAATGAATTCTCAAAAGCTTTTTATTGGGTTTTTGGGGGTGTGCATATACAAAGTAAAAAAGCAAGAGGTCACCATTTCATGTTTCAATTAAACAGGCAGTCTTTTAAGTTCAAGAAAGAGGGCTATCAGGGTGGAGGACAGTGAGGTACTAAAGCATGGATCAGACACCACCACTATAGGGACTTAATGAGGGAAAGCCTGCAGGTTAGGTAGCTACAGCTTGAGAGTAATTGTCAGCTGCTTTCCAACTCTACTGACATCCTGACTCTGCCAAGCTACTGGTTTCTATCCAGACATTTCTCGGACTAGTTTCTTATGTATTCTGCTGAGCATTCTTAGTCCGATTTCTACCACAGGCATGGAGAGCAGTGTGGGGCTGAGGCTGGGGTGTTCCCTTATGAGTCCTATGGAATCCCAGCCTATACTATGCTTCTACCCACAACATAATACTTAAACAGCCTTCATTTCTTAAGACTTTTATACACTTATATTTCACTTTTGAATTTAGCTTATCTGAAGAATAGCATATGTTAGATTATAATTAAAAAATTATCTTTTCTATATATCCTTTAGTCTAATTATGTAAATAAAAGCAATGTGTTAAAAATATTTCCTCGATTTTAAGGACAGTAAACTAATTCACGTTTGTTCACATAGTACAGTAAAATTCAGCACTGTAAGTAGGATTAGCATGTCTACAGTATTTCCTAATATCTACATGGTTTATTTTGCCTCCTAGTGTACCTATTCTGATTTTAACAAATCTTTCAAAAATATGACTTTTACAATGTAATTTTCTATATGTTATTATTTTCCTGTAATATTATGGCTGTGCCATCAAGACTAACCTTCAAGACTAACTTTCTCCCAGTCTTAATGAGGAGACTGATGTAATAATGTGACGGTTGACATTTAGAGGACATATGAATAAGAAAGGAGAGATGAGAAATTATATTTATTTATCAGAATACTACAGGGATTCAAATGTTTTTGCTACATGAATTACTCTTCTACAGTTTGAGTCAAAGTTGTAAGTGTGCTCACTGGGATAATGCACATTATGCCCCTTAGGTGTGATTTTACCCCTCCCCTCCTGTACCTTTCCACCTACTTGCTACCAAATGTGCACATGGGTGTTGATCGATTAGTTCTACTTTAATGACGAGTACATGTGTTTCTATTTCCTTTCTCATGAAACTTCACTTAGAAGAACGATCTCCAGTTCCATCAGGTTGTTGAAAATATTAGATATAAACTCCATACTCAACATTGGAAGCAAAATGTGAATGAAATGGAGAGAAAACCAAACCAAGGCTCCAATTGTATAAATAGATGGATACAAATTGATGAATTGAATAAAATCCATAGCAATATGTGGTGAGATAGCATGTCCTTAGCTTTCTCAGAGTTTCTAATAAGGATGGATAAAGGATGAAATGAAAAATAGAAGTTACAACATTACAAGTAACATCCATTCACTGTCATAAGAAAAATGACATAACAAATGTACTGTTGATAAGTATTTAAAATACCCAACAAAATTTTGCTTCATTTCAGTACTGATATACATGAGGGTTATACATTGGTTCTATAGTATTGAAATGGCAAGATATCTTTTGGAGAAATGTTTATCTTATTTTATTATTATTTTTATTTTATTTTATTTTATTTTATTTTTTTTTTGCTGTTTTTGGCTGGGGCTGGCTTTGAACCCACCACCTTCAGTATATGGGCACAGTGCCCTACTCCTTTGAGCCACAGGTGCTGCCCTGGAGAAATGTTTATTAAAATAACAAAATCAAGGCTGGCATTCTTTTTTTCTTTGGGATACCATGCAATTCTCTTGTTCCTTTTATACTTCAATTTTTTATGAATTCAAAAACATAAGCATTTTAATAGATCACATTCTATGATATGCTTTATTAGAAAACTGAAATACTTAATTAGGTAACTTTATTAGAAAATGAAAAGAATTTATTAGGAAATTAAGAAACTCTTAGATAACTCTTAGAAGCAAAGAGAAATTACAAACTATATCTAAGTTAATGAAAAGGAATATCTCATAACAAAATATACATACTCAATGAAATATGTGATCAGTATGAAATTTTAGCTTTAAGTGCTTTTGTTATTAAAGAAAAAAGATTAAAATAAATTAAATACTATCTTAGGAAATTAGAAAAAGAACATCAGAAGAATCTAGGAAAACAGACTTTAATAACAATGAAAACTGGAATCATTAAACTAGAACACAAAAGTAACAAGGGTTATGTAAATTCAAAATCTGATTCTTCTGTGAAGAGGTTAAGAAAACCCCCACAAGGCAAAAAGTATGGAAAATATATAGAAAAAGAATATGTAAGATTATAAATAAGAAATCAGAAATAGCTCCAGGGTCAAGAAAGATTGAAATAGTAGAATATTGATTGTGATTCTGTACTGATGAAGAAAAAAAACCTCAAGGAAGGGAAAGAGTTCTTATAAAAATTTAGATTAAAAAAATACACAAGAGGAAGTGGAAACAAGAATAAGCCATATAAATATAACAAAGCTGTTTAAAGGTCTGTTGTCAAAAAGCACCAAAACACATGGATGTATCTCTGACATTGTTAGACTTGAAAGAACTGATAATTGCAACATTGTTTAAACTATTTCAATCACAGAAAAATATAGAGAACTCAGTCAGAATCATGACTTAAAAATGGAAAATTGAAGATCCTTTTAAAAACAAACTCCTTTTTAATACAAAGACAATGATTCTATATCATTTTTAAGAGAAAATGCAAAAAATAATCCTACATAAAATATTAGTAAATAACATCTAGTAGTATACCAAATGATTAGCATATGCAAAACAAAAGCGGAATTTTTAGGAATATAATGATAGTCTGTAAAATATGAGTATGGGGTTAGGTTACTAGATATAAGCTAAATATAGGAAAATAAATTAAATCTATTTAAAGCAGAGAAGAGTCAAAACAGAAAAATATTTTATTCATAGTTGAAAAAATAAATAGGGTCAATTATTTTTCTTTGCAAAATGTACATCAATTTTGTAGTTTCATTTTATTTGCAATTTTGTTGATTTTTTTTTTTTTTTTTACCATTTGAGCAGCGATTATGAATGCCAGGCTTTAGAGTCAGGGAGGCTTTTGGGTCTCATATTCATGCTGACACCTCAAGTAGGTTTCTTAATCTCTCTTCAGATGTAAACATATAAGAGTAATAATTTTACCTCAATTTGTACCTTATGGAGAGATAAGTGATACCATGTTTTTAAGTGACTACAGAAATGCCTAACACTATGGTTTTATTAATATAGGCTTGCTCTCAATGTCATCTTATTCAGTACCTGATAGTAATGCATTTCAACTTTTTAGGACATGAATGACATGCCTAATGTAGGAATTAATTTGGATATTTTCTTCATAAAAATATTTTTATGCAGAATTTTTAAAAGAATGATTTGCTTATTGCATTTAGTCAATGTTAAAGAATAAACCTCTGAGGGTATTAGAAATTCAACCTTCACCATTTCAGCAAGCTAATGACGCACAGACCATCATAGTAAAGTAGAATTTGATGAAACTTTGTTCCATCTTTCATATAAAGATGAATCTTTGACTTAAGAAATAACACTAAGCATATGATAAAAGAATATCATTGATGTTTAATGAGCTGCTGTAAATTAGCCTGATGAGAAGGAACCTCCTTAGAAACTGGAATGCTTTTTAATCATTTCCAGTATTATTATGAATAATGTTCATGAGGTCCTATGAAGTTAGGCTCTGGTGAGTTCCATAGCTAAGCCATTTTAAATTCTACTCAAAAATTAATAATTATCTCAAAAGCAAAACAATTATATTCTTATATAGTTTAAATGTTTTAAATTTTTAAAATTCAATTTTATACTTTGAAAAAAGTAATCAATTTTCTACTTCTTTCTATACTAATTCATTATAAAAGGAGTCATTTTAAAGTGACTCACAATAGTTAATTCCCTTGGTGCATTTAAAATCAGGGAAACTGGAGTTTTAGATTTAAAATCAGGGGTTTAGAGCTAAAAGTGATTCCAAAAATAAACTAACACTCATAAATGAAGTAACTTCTGAAATTTGGGCCCATGCCTTTTTTTTTTTTTTTTGCCATAGCGTATACTTTCCTACACTATTTATGTAATACAGCATTTTGTGTATAGATTTATCAAAAGAGTCAAAGTATAAAATTTCATTGTCCTCCTTTTTCCTTCTGTCAAAAGAATATCATTATTGAGAACCTCCTTAACTCACCGTTTATTCATGAGATTCTGAGACGAAAACATTTGGATGGTTTCCATGGTGACACTACAATGTTACTTTAAGTTGTGCATGTATTTTTTTCAAAGGATTGAAATTGTATGAAAGGTCAAAGTGAATGATGCAAACTCTATTAAGCCTGTTGGAGCTTTGATTAAGTTTGTATAAGATATGATTAACTTGTTTCCAAGTATTTTTTTCCATTTTTACTATTTACCTATTTTTATATTAGCTTCCATTTTAATGTTTGGATAATATTTTTCTTGCTCAGAGAAGTGTTTCAGTTTATCTATCTTTAAAGGAAGATTTTGGAGTGAATGAATGACCTGAAATATTTAAAACCTCTATAACTTTTCTTATCATAGAAAAAATATATATGTATATATACAGATCCATAAGAGGATTTGAATATAAGTAAATAGGTTGTGACTTAGCAATTTACCTTTATCACATAGATTAGTAATTAATTGGAAGACTATAGAAACTTGTTTTGTGTTTTATATATAGTTTTATCCCTCAATGTAAATTTTTCTTAAGTTACTATGTTTTAACAATAGACATATATACCTAAAGTAGTTATTATATTGGAAGTACTTCTTCAAATTTAGGGCATATGGTAGATTTGGGGACAGTTACTTTGTTTGCCAGTTCTTAAATATGAGTTTAAATGACAAGTATGCAGTCTGGAGTTAGAGTAATTTCTGTTTGAAGATTATGCTCAGTATTTTAATGTCTGCCACCAGATGGGAGTGATGCTCTTTCTGTTCTGTGGCCAGCTGTGTTGGCCATGTTGTGAAAGTTGAGTAATGCACAGAGCCCTTCTAAACAGAAAAAAAGAAAAAACTCCCGGATCCCCAAGTCGGCTTATCCTAGTATAAATGTGGAGTTGTGTTATACATAATGCATTTAATGGTTAACTATGCATATTTAACCATAAAGAACTTTACAAAATCAGTACAAAAAATATAAAACCAAAAAAATTCACATTGGCATTAATTTGGTGGATGATGATGTTTCACTGAAATTAAATCATTGCATATGACATAGAGGTGGTGGTAACTTTTCTAGCTCCATGTCTTCTGTGTTTGGCAAATACAGGGCACCCTGTGCTGTGTGATGAGTCACTTCTCTTCCCGCCATCAGGACCAACTGCTCAAATCACAGTTATTCAGGGCACCATTGTATTGGCTCACTTTGTTTAACATAAATATACTCACTGATAACTTGCAGCGTCTGCCTTCTGGGCAATGAAAATTGAGTAGTAAGACATGATGAGGGCTTTAGAATACAAGCTAACTGTATTAACAATGCCACAACTAACTTGTCTTTCATCAAAATATTTACATTCTATAATTTCTAGTTCAAACACAGTGATTATTTTATGAATGCTAATAAGAGAAATCTTACTTAGTAGAAGATCAAATAAAAGAGAAGGCTCAGACACTGTGAATGAGTGTTTTCTATGTACTATTCATACTATTAAATATTGTTTTTTAATATAAAAAGAGGTTCTTAGGGATTTCCCACACACACACACCCTTTACTAAGGCTGAACTCACTAGTCTTACTTTCTTTTACAGGTAATGCTTTGGGGCTTGCCTACAGGGATGGTCTACAGATGCTGAGCTAATTTTTTGTGTGTGTATCTGTGTAATTAAAGTTTATTTGAACACAAATACCTTCTCTGTCCATAAAATGGCTGTTAGCAGTAGCAGCAGTATGTCCTGGACAAGGGTAACTGATCTTTCCAGACTTTTTTTTTAATGTCACATAGGTAATATGCTTGTGTCATAACAAAGTTTAAGAAAGGTGCATCTCACATATGAAATAGATACCCAATCATCATGCTCATGAGCTACGAAAGACTCTTCCCCCCGTTTCCCTCACTCCATGAATATATACATGGGCATGGTAGCTACAGCCCCTCTATGAGAGTATGGCATAATAGCTTTCCAGGGAAAGGAGGATGAAGGAGGAGGGGACTTGTGTGAAGACCTGAGATGGTTTTCAGTGGGCCAGGCCATTATGCTGTACCTCAGAGAACCCCAGGGTCTCCTGGATAGCTCTACTGCAATCTGCTCTGAGGCCCTTCTCTTTCCTCTATCTACTGAGGGAATGGGGCATTTTGACTCTCACAGGAAGCAATGGCATAAGTCATCAAATGACTCTCTTGGTCCACATTGGAGAAGTATAGCCTCCATAGCATTTTGGTGGCTGTGGGTTAAGAATGTAGTCACCTTTTTCTCAAGCAGGGACTGTCCACAGCCAGCACTCACATCAGGGTCTCTAACGTTCCTTTGCACAGGGCCTCAGCTGCTGCCTTGGCTTGAGGCTCAGAGAGTGGGTAGGAGTCCTAGTCATTTTGAAGCAGTGTGACCACGTCCAGGTGGGTGAACTGCACAGCAACATCCAGGGGAATATTGCCCCACTGGTCCTTGACAAAAGGACTTGCTTTGTAAGTCTTGATCAGGAATTTAGCAACTTCAGTTTGTCCTTGGGCTCCAGCAGCAAGCAGCGTTGTGTGGGAGTCATAGTCTTTCTGTTCCATATCCATTGCTGATGAGGCAAATCTTCAAAGAGCTGAGACATCGCCACTCTAGGCAGCAAATAATAGGTTTACTCCAGTCTCCTTCCAAACTTCTCCTACTTCACGCTTTGGGTCTGCCATCTGGGCACAGGGTCACAGTTGTCATAGTTGTAGAAATTGAAGAGAGATGCCTAATTACTTTCAAGAATCTTGTCCTTGCCTTGAATAGCCCTTACTTCCCTGGTCTTAGGAGGAGCTTCTTTTCATGAATATACAGCTGACCACAGGTAATCTGGAGTCTCTGGAGAGAAAACAGGGAGCAGTGCTAATGTTTCTTGAGTAGGTACTAAGTGTTTGATGCTCACTTAGTTCTTTATTTCCTTTGCTCCTTGTGTCAACATGCTAAAGTCAGTGTTATTTTCTTCATCTTTTCAGATGACAGAAGAGAAATTTAGATCACTTAATAAAAGATGTAAGGTGAGTTAGACTGAGTAGATCCCTCCTACAGAAAACATAGGCTGGAAATACTGAAATGGTCCATCAACCACAGCGAATGTGTGGAGTAAAAAGAAAAGAGAGTTAGGGAATAAACTGAAGTGCTGGGGGTGGGTGGGTGGGAAGAACTACCCACATTGAAAGAGAGAGGAAAGGGAACAAGCAGAAGAGAGCACAGCACACATTTTTACAGTAAGGATTTAGTACCTTTTCTTGTTTGCATCACTTAACTCTTATCCAAACGTGCTGTTGGCTGACACGCACACACAGCTTAAACAAATTCCTTCATATCCCAATGAATTAGTTAAACTAAAAAAGTATTTTTCATATTAAATGGTTAATGCAGATGAATACCTGCATTTAACACTATCTCTTTCTTTCATTCCATTTAGCAATAAATTCAAGCTTTAAGAGGACTTTTCCTTTTATGTTTTCCACTTCAGTAAATACTTAGCAACAATTTTCAATGGGAAAAATTGATTTAAAACTATATTTTAAAATGAAAGTAATGTTAGAGAAGAATAGTGATAATATTTTTTTTGTGTTTGAAATAGGACCATTGGTGAAATCTCATGCATGCTAATTCAAGAATTTCAAGGGACAGACTTTGGGTGTTTAGCTAACACAATTGCTTCTAACTGTTTTGGACAGTACAAAAACGTTATCTGAACTGGAAACCAAAAAATCCATTACTCTAAGTGTGAAAAATGCCTACCGAGTGACAGAATTGCATTTACTCAGGAAGCCCTCAACTACCAAACTAATTAAAGCTTGTCAGAGATCCGAGGTAAGGATTGGAGCTTGTCAGAGATCCGAGGTAAGGATTGTCAGCACACCTGTTTTTCTGTTTCTTGTCATCTGATTGAAAGTACAAGAGGTAAGCCTTGTTTTCTCATGTTAAGGAGGGAACATCCTCAAAAGCAATAGAAAATCTAACCAGCTGTTTCTCTTTCCTTTTGAAAACAAAACTCTCAGTACTTCTTGTCATGTGGACATCTTGGCTTAGCAATAGAAAATCTAACGAGCTGTTTCTCTTTCCTTTTGAAAACAAAACTCTCAGTACTTCTTGTCATGTGGACATCTTGGCTTTGGTGGTACCATCGCTGTGAGGTTTATTTCCCACCCTGCAGCCTGGACCTTTCTTTCTCATTCTTTGCTTTAATTTGTTTCCCTTCCTACACTTTAGCTGTTCATGTTGTTCAGAACTTGGACGGGGTGCTCTTCTTTGCTTTCTTCTGCATTTTCTCAAGAGAGTTCTACCCATTTCTATTGCTTTCGGTATCATCGGTATGCTTACAGCACTCAGATGTATATCTTCAGCTCACACCTTTTCACTGAGCCCTATTCACACATCCAAGAATTCTTACTAATAGCTCCTCTTTTCTCAGATCTGTCAACCTCTCTCAAAGTCCTCTGCTGAATTCCTGGTACCAAACGCAAGCCCTCTCTCTCACTGTGACCAATGGAATCATCTTCTAAATAATCCATCCCTCCTTCTCTTATTTACTGCCCATACATTCTCTACAAAGCGACCAAAATGATCACTGAAAATGATTTACAATCTAATCAGATTGTTCCCCTACTTAATAACTTGCAATTGTTTTTATTGCATTTTAGGTTAAATTTAATGCTCCTAATCATGTCCTGATTTCTACCTTGCCATAGTCATCTAGTGCTTGTGGCCCTCCAATTGCCATGCTCAAGCTAAAGAGCCCTTCTATCTGTTTCTTGCACATAACTGAATTCTTTCTCACCTCAGGACCTTTGCTCATGCTGGCCACTGTGCATGGGATGCCCCCATTCTACTGTCAGGATGGACTACATTGACTCCGCTCCTTGTATTATTCTCTTGATGTCACAGAGATTCCCTCTACTGATTACCTTTTTTTTTTTTTTAAATACGTGCTTCCTGCCCAACCTTCTCGTGTGCTTCATCTGATTCTTTCAGAGCACTTATCACCATTATTTGTTTGTTTGTTTTGTTTTATATTGAGACAGAGTCCCACCCTGTGCCCTGAGCAGAGTGCAGTGGCATCACAGTTCACTGCAACCTCAGACTTAGGCTGCAGGCATCCTGCTACCTCAGCCTTGTGAAGCTGCTGTGATTACAGGTGCTCATTGCAGTGCCCGGCTGGGTTTTTCATCTTTTTCAGGAGTGGGAGTCTCACTCTTGCTCAGACAAGTCTCAAACTCCTGAGCTCAAGCAATCCTCCTACCTCAGCTTCCCACAGTGTAGATCATAGGCGTGAGCCACCGCGCTCAGCACTTACAACCATTTGAAATAGTCTTACATGTTTGTGTGTGCATATTAATATTTTCTCTGAGTCCTCTACTCGGTGGAACACCCCATGAGAATAAAGATGATGCCAGTCTAATTCACATGTTAATGTTCAGTACCTTGGACATGGAACGTGTCCTGAGTGATTAAATAAACTATTTTTATTTATTTATTTTTTTTATTATTGTGAATTCATTGAGGGTACAGAGAACCAGGTGACACTGATTGCATTTGTTAGATAAATAAACCCTTCTTTAAAAAATGCAACTTGTCTATTTTCTTTTCCTCTACATCATTCTTCTAAAGTCATTTAATAGTACAAAATAACTATATGTTGCAGTATTTGTTTTATGAAGATGTTGACAATTGTAACGATTGTTTGTTGTGGGATTTAAAGGAAAATATCCATTAGCTTTAAACAGCATGTATCAATGTTTTCATGAGTAGTTATAAAACTAGACAAGGATGTGTTTTTATATGTTAAAATATGTAATATTTTATCTTTATCATAAAAGGCATAGAATAACATATTGCATAGGTAGTGCATATGGGTAGATGTGTATGAACACTTAGAGAAAATTAATGATTCTTTTCACATTACTTATGAATGATCTTTATAATTTCTTCAAAGACATTGTGTTTGACCTTATGTTCCATGAAACCTTCCTTCTCAATTATCATTCTTCAAAGGCATTTATGGGCCTTAAATTCAATGTTGGACAAAACTATCTTCATTACAGTTTCCCAAACCATTATGAACTCCCTCTAATTCACACTGGCATTTGGAACACAGATATTGCACAGAGCCTTCTTTACTTGTGTGCTGCTTATTTGATTATTCAAATAAATCCACCCTTAACTACCTCCTGACCATGGTTGCCATATTTAACAAAGAAAAATTCAAGACAGCTAGCTAAATTTGAATTTCAGATAAGCAACAGATCATTGTGTAGCATACTCCCATGCACTATTTGAGGTATATTTATAGTAAAAAAAAAAAAAAATAGTTACTATAGTCTCAGATCTTACATCAGAATTTACTCATTACAAATCTGTAAATTCTAGATAATGCTCAATATAGCATCTCAAGTGATTATATTAGCAATATCAGAAAGAATAAGCAAAAATGTTGTTTCTTTAGAGAAATTTTCGGCCACTTCTCTTTAAATTATGTTCAGATTATGAGACCTTTTCTTCTTTATCTTTCCTTTTGCTCTCTTTCTTGTCACTCCTGCTTTGATTTCTACTCACAGTCCAGAAAGAACTTCTTCAATCTCTAGGTTTCTGTGGTCTCTCACTTCCCTTGTGCTTGGAGAGTCTCTCCTCTTTCACTTCCCGGGTGTTGGCTAGTCCCTGTGTAGATGTCCCTGTGTGGATGCTGCGTCGTCAGCTGCACAGCTGGGCTTGGTCTCCACTCTGCTCCCAGAGCTGCGCTTCCTCTGTCATCATCTCACAGCTCTTTAATTCCTGGTTTTAAACGTGTGGGTGTGAGAGTTAGTACCGATACATGTTTGTGTGTGTTGTGTTTCCTACCCAATGACCATAAATTTCCTTCTCTGAATCTCCCTGTATTGATAAGACATGTGGCGCTGATTTAGTAAATTTCTGCTGAATGACTAGAATAGTGCTGATCTCTTTGCTGGCACAGTAAGTGACCTCTGAGAAATAGGTCTCTTTCTTGTCTCCTACTCTCTTCATCTCTCTTCACTAAGCAAGACTAAAAGCTAAGATATAGTTTTCTGCAGCGACTCGAGTGCAGTTATTTATTAGATTACACTATCTTTTAAAAGTATATTTTAAAACATTAATGAGCTTAGCAGAATGTCATTTTTGCTGGTCAGACGTTTTACTTGTAACTTTGGGCTTGATCATCTCAAGAGTATGAATAATCATTGCCAAATTATTATCTGGGCTTAGAAAAATAAAAGGAGAATGGAAAACACGCTTCATGATTTTAAGACGTTCAGATCCCCTGCAGGACGTTAGTTAAATTTAAAGATGAAAAAGTGCAAGCTACTTGAATATGATGTTATTACAAAATATAGCTATTATTGTACATGTACTGTGCAGTCCTGTGATAATGGCTGAGATGGTAATTTCATTCTAAACTGCATTTTTCAATGGCTTATTTAACATGAACTCCCAATTTACACTGTTGACTGAAACTTCTCAAGCTTGTTTTCATCCCCTAGGGGAATTTTAAAAAGAGATGAGACATAAATCCCCTGTGCTGACTTATTCAAGCATGATAAAAATGATTTTCCTCTATTTTAAATTCCAGAATATTTTTTGTGACTTGCACATTTTTTAAAAGACTTCTAGATTTTATCCATCACATGAGCATCTTTTCCAGAAAGAATAGGCACTGCAATTTAATAAAGTTTTCAAAAATTTAAAATCCTTAAATGTTATAAGAAATTAAAATTTTAATTGTAGAAATATTTTCTTTTTCAGCGGGGCTCATCTCACTTTTTTTAGGCTAACACTAAAAGAATATCAAATTGAGTTTATTTTTTTTTTTTTGCAAATTACTCTGAATCAACAGGTGCCTGCTTTGTTAAAAGAATTTGTGATTGATTTCACCATCACAAGATTCTTTTTAGTACTTTCATTTGTGTTATTTGTCTTCAGTCTGTTTATATTGGCTTTTTACTACTCTTACATCTCTATAAACCATGAGTACTGGTTTTTATAGTTTGTGTATACTTCTTGGAATTGCCATTGTTATTCAGAAAGGCTTAGATGTTTAGGTTACACAAACACGGATGATGCTAGATAACTGCTGACATAGGAAAGTTTTTAGATGTTACCTCAAAATTCTTTACATTGACACTGAGGTAGGTTGTAAGGAAGCTAATTAATATATATGTCAAGATCTGGCTGGAGAACAGGTTACTTCAGGAGTAAGAAATACTGGATAATAAAGGGTACAGGTGAACCTTACTAAATGTAGAATATAGATGTCTGAACACAATAACTAAGAAAATGCCATGAAAAACTATGTTAACCAGTTCGATGAAAATATTTCAAATTATATATAAAACCAGCACATTGTACCCCATGATTGCATTAATGTACACAGCAATGATTTAACAACAACAACAAAAAAGAATGAAAAGATTTAGTTTGTGTAAAGCATCCCTAAAGTTGCTCTACAATATTATGACAGAGACTCAAGAACTGTTTATATGCCTGTTTCTTCGTCGTGCTAACAACTTGCCTATTCCGCCAGCTTCACCTGTAGTTAGGTGTAGACATGGGGGTGACTGGGAGAGATACACAGCGCTCCCAGTACTGGCTCCGTAAGTTCTCCCCCATGTCTCCAGGCTGTTTCCCCTTCCCTACACTTGGTGTACAGTGATTGTGAAAACCACAGATGGAAGCTGGTGGAAACACAGGCTGAGAGAGGTCTGGGAACCCTGGATCACTGCTTGGAGTGCCTACTACAAACAGTGGGTCTAGAAGTAGAACAGGAAGGAATGTTACTCTTGGCCTTCGTGTTTAAAATTCTTTTATGTTTGGCCACTAAAATTTTATTATTAATATTTCTATTAGAGCAGCTAGCATTAGCTACTCTAACTCCTTCAGTACTGTGACTTAAACCAAAATAAGGCTCTTATATAAGAAAATAAAGAATAAAGAAATTCATTTCTCCCTTATATAAAAGTCCAAAGTGGACTACCAAATTGGGGAGGGTATTCTTTTTTTTAAATATTTTTTTATTTTTATTTAATTATTTATTTTTTGCAGTTTTTGGCCAGGGCTGGGTTTGAACCCACCACCTCTGGCATATGGGGCCGGCGCCCTACTCCTTTGAGCCACAGGCCCCGCCCTGGGGAGGGCATTCTTACCCACAAGATAGTCTAGCCCAGGAATTCAGGGATTTACCATGTTGCTCAGCCAGCTTGCTGTCAATCATTCCTCATTGCTTGTGCTTATCTTTGAGGTTCTAGGTCTCTCACCACCACCATATGTAGTATCTATGTTTCAGATGCTCAAAGGGGAAAGTGAACAAGAAATACAGATGCCTTTTTCCATTAAGGGAGAGATCAAGATCTTGCATGCATCTCTTCCACTAACCTGTCATTGGAGAGAACAAGGTCATGTAGCCACACATGTTGAAAAAAGGGCATAAACTTAATGGTTCTATTACTTAAAAGGAGGGAGGGATCTTATTATTTTGAGGTACATTTTTTCTGTGCAAAGTTTGTTGAGAGTTTTTATCATAAAAGGAGACTGGATTTTACTGAATGCTTTTACTGCATCCACTGGGAGGGACCATCATTTCTGATGATGAAGAAGTCAAATCAAAAAAGAAAAGAAGTTGAATAGCAATTTCAAATAATAAGTTTGGGGAAAGAAGAAATAAAGGTTAATGGGCACAATATGAGGTTGTTTATCATGCCCCCTAGGTGAGGAGCTCAACTACAACTTGAACTTTATCTTAGAATTAAAATCAATGATGGTCGGTTGTGGTGGCTCACATCTATAATCCTGGCACTTTGGGAGGCTGAGAGAGGTGGATTGCCTGAGCTCAGGAGTTCGAAACCAAGCCTGAGGAAGAAAGAGCGAGAACCCGTCTCTAAAAAATAGCCCGGCATTGTGGTGAGTGTTGTAGTCCCTGAAACTTAGAGGCTGAGGCAAGAGGATTGTTCAAGCCCAAGAGTTTCGGGTTGCTGTGAGCTATGATGTCACAGCACTCTACCAAAAGTGACCAAGTGAGACTTTGTCTCAAAAAAAAAAAATTGAAAACAATGTAACCTAAACATTTGTACCCTCCTATTAATCTGAAATAAGTAAATAAATAAAAATAAAAACATTAGTGAGGAATAAAATGATAGGATGATTAGACTTTGTACCTTGTTAAAGGACATCAGAGCAAATGAGAGAAACAACAAAAATATTAAAATTATTTGTAAAGAGTAAGTTAAAATGAAGAAAAGTTTTGGAAAGTTAAGTCTGGAAAAGAGCCACACAGAGGGGAACTTTATAAATTAGAGTAGTTCATGGTTTTTCTCCTTTGAAACCTGAAAGATGATGGCCTAAATTAACAACTAGTCATTAAAAAGGAAAAGAAAAGGTCAGCTGTGTCTTAGCTAGAAAGACCTATATTTTACCTTTGAGTGTAAGATGGTCACTAGGAAGGACATCTCTAGTATTTGGCCTTTAGTGATGTGTTTCCTTCTGAGAGGAGCCTTTTGTGCTAATAGTTATTTTATTTTTAAGGTGTAGATAAGGCTAGGGAATGAGAGGACAATATTTTTGATATTTGAGAACTTGAATTGGGACACCTTTCCATTAAGCCAAACCACTGAAGAAGATTAGTCCCCTCTGCTTTTTTCCCCTAACTTGTGTTCACACAGTGTTTTTCAGTGTGCTTTGCTCCTTTAAACTCTATAAATTTTGTTCTTGTTTGTGTGCTGCTTTCATCATGATGGATAAGCAAGACTCCATTGGCAGAAGAGTTCATTGTCATATTAGTTAAAGATTTTTGGCTGAAATTGTCTGAATTCCCCAGTGAAAGTGGCTTTGCCAGAGAGGTTTGTTTTGCTCAGGTGAGGAAGGTCCAGACGCAGTCACACCTTCAGTTTGCCTGGCCTAGTTCTCATGGATACAGAACAACTGTTTGTCCAGCATCATGTTCTCCTACAGAAATCTCCAGAATTGGGGGGAAGAGCCAAGGCCTTAGCTTCTACTTTTCTTTAGTCATAAGTGACCTTAAGAAAAGATTGAAGGAAAAGAGCAAAGAGTCTTGAAGACTAATAGGGCTACTCTTCCACTTCTTTACTGGGCAAACCCTCAAGCAGGGCCTTTCAAATGTAAATTAAATCACTTAGATCACAATGAGAATGAATATTGGCTATATTTAATACCTGTATTTCTTTTAAAGATAAAGCAACCACCCTCTTGTAAATCTGATGATTTACACAATAGCGTAACTCAATATTGACTATCTCCAGGGGCATCTTTTTTCGTATGTTTGAGAGCAGTACCTTTCAGGCCTTCATAAATGCGTTTTGGTATTGGTTTTTGTTTTTCTATGCTTCGTTAAAGGCAAGAGTATTCCACATTTCATTTGCGTTTGGCTGGTTGTTCATTTTTATGATGTGTCTTTGAGTTAGATAGACTTGTATTTCAAATGAATTCCCAATAGTTGGCATTTTTTTGGAGGATTCTTCTTTGGTGTCTAGCTTTTATTTGGAATGCTTTTTGAATAAATAATCCTCCAATTTAAACTCATTGGAATTTTTGTTGAATTGTTTGTTCTTAAGTAAAGGAAAATCTATGTAATTCTATACCTAATGCAATTTGGCAGGAATGGGTTAAGTTCAAAATCTTTATGATGGGAAGGCATACAAAAGGTAAATTCTTGAAATGAAATTATAGTTCAATGTTAATGTCATATTATTCTATAACATGAAAATGAATTATACCTTTGTATACTAATATCAAGTTATTTTATTACTAGCTATTCATGTAGACGTATAATCAATCCTAACATACTGAGTGGTTACTGGAAATTGAGTTATTTCCAGAAGACATTTATTAACGTATTCAGGTTTGCACAGCAAATTAAGCACACCCGTGAAAACTATAGAAAGAGCCAATTAAATATTAACGCATGATTTGTAGTATTTTAATTAACCATACTTTATTCTGAAATTATGTGCTAACTGAAGTTCATAATAGTGAAAACTTGAACATCTTTCTCTTTTCTGTCATTTTGGGAAATCATAGAATTTCTTTCACTCTTTTGTCTCTAGCCAGATGGACTTTAAATAGTTTAGTGATTTATGACATTTAAAATGAGTGAGTGCATCAGCGAATTCATTTCCTTCACATGTTATTGAACTTGGTTAATTTTTTTGAACACTTACAACCTCTTCTACTTACGTGTCTGCATCGATGAATAATAAAGTTACATTTCTCATTAATATTTAGCCTGACTTTGAACTCAGCTCCTAGGGAATGTGACCCCAACTCCTTAAATAGTCTTTTCTTTTTTTTTTTTTTTATTGAGACAGAGCCTCAAGCTGTTACCCTGGATAGAGTGCAGTGGCATCACAGCTCACAGCAACCTCCAATTCCTGAGCTTAAGCGAGTCTCCTGCCTCCGCCTCCCAAGTAGCTGGGACTACAGGCGCCTGCCACAACGCCCGGCCATTTTTTGGTTGCAGCCGTCATTGTTGTTTGGCAGGCCCAGGCTGGATTCGAACCCGCCACCTCAGGTGTACATGGCTG
>CAUYRH010040755.1:0-10760 GCA_963574655.1 Perodicticus potto
GGTGAAGCAGGTATCGATGAAGGACAGGTTGGCCAGGAAGAAGTACATGGGGGTGTGGAGGTGCTGGTCAGAGGCAATGGCCAGGATGATGAGCAGGTTCCCCAACATAGTGACCAGGTACATGGCCAGGAAGAGCCCAAACAGGAGGTGCTGCTGAGCAGGGTGTTCAGAGAAGCCCAGGAGCACGAAGTCAGAAATGCTCGTTTGGTTTCTAATTTCCTTCTAAGGCAGAGAAATTGGTGGGTAAACTGGTCAAACAAATTAACCTTTAAAAATTCCAGAGTCTGGGGAGTTTGGTTTGTATCTCTTTGTTCCTTGGGGAGGTCACTAAGATTCACTAGTGACTGTAACTGCACATTTGTAAATATGTGTAATTATCAAGACTGTGGACTATGATAATGAGGCATTGGGATGAGTTTTGTTTCTAGATTCCTGAATATAGGAAGTTCACTCCCTAGACTACCAGAATGAGACTGAACTGGAATTCACCTTAAGAAACCTCTTCAGATTTTAATTCTCACTTTAAAAAAATAAACACTTTGAGAGGAACAGTTTCAACCCCACTGCCTTGAAGTGGAGCTCATTTTGGGGTTATGCATATACTAGGATTTAGTGTCCAATACAAGGTGCTCTGTCTGTGTGCGTGTGTGTGTGTGTGTGTGTGTGAGAGAGAGAGAGAGAGAGAGAGAGAGAGACAGAATTAGTATCAGCTGAGGGGTCTTTGGGTGTGCTCTGGGGGTGTTGGGAGTGCTCTGGCCCCTTTGCCTTTGATCACCATGGCAGTGTGTCAATGTGGATATGAGAAGTTTGCAAACTGAAAAGCACTTTGTCATTAAAGGCCTGTTACCTTCATCTTTATCATCAACTTCACCATTGACATATATTGTAATAAAATCTGGGCTAAAGCATCCTGGAGATTGCCTGGGAATCCTTTCTCTATTCCTTATCCTCAGTCTGACCTTGGTCCATTTCTGTCTCTGTCTCCTAGTCTGTACCACATGTACCTTCTTTATAGAGTCATTGGAGTTATCACTGAGATCACATACATGGAAAGGAAGCCTTCATTAACAGTGGTCATTGTTAGGTCATTATCTGTAATTGATGAAATGTGGCCCCCAGACGCCATGTAATGGGAGGCTTTGAATACTGGGCTTTCCAGTGCTATTCCTCACATACCTTTTAAACTCTGGGAAATATTCACCTCCTTTGAACTTTGCTTTTTTTTTTTTTTTTAAATCCATAAGAGACAGCTAATAACCCCACCTGAGAATTTTGTTTGTTTTTGTTTTTTGCAGTTTTTGGCCAGGGCCGGGTTTGAACCTGCCACCTCTGGTATATGGGGCCAGCGCCCTACTCCTTTGAGCCACAGGCGCCACCCCCCACCTGAGAATTTTGTTGAGGGGACCACAAGCTGGAGTCCGTTGAAGTTTCTTCATGAAACATAATGTGTAATCAACATGAGAAATTCCAACATTTCTGTTTGATGGTGTGGAGGGGCAAATACAAGGACCACTCAATGGCATGTGCTGATGTCATATCTGTTTAGTGTAGTGATTAAAAATATAATATTATCATTGGAATCTGACAGAGTTTCCCTACAATTTACTCTCCACGTGACTTCGAGAAAATCATTCAATCTCTCTTCACTACATTTTCTAATCAGTATAAATAGAATAGAGTATACTGTGTTAGTTATGACGATTAAGTTAAATAACTATCGTAAACTATTTATTTATTCAATCTTAGTTTTTCGGGTTTTTTTTAGACAGAGCCTCAAGCTGTCACCCTGGGTAGAGCGCCGTGGTATCACAGCTCTCAGCAATCTCCAACTCCTGGGCTCAAGTGATTCTCCTGCCTCTGCCTCTCAAGTAGCTAGGACTACAGGCGCCTGCCACAGTGCCCGGCTATTTTTGTTTTTTTCATTCTTTTGATTGCAGCTGTCATTGTTGTTTAGCAGGCCCTGGCTGGATTTGAATCTGCCAGCTCAGGTGTATGTGGTTGGTGCCTTAGCTGCTTGAGCTATAGGCGCCGAGCTTAATCTTAGTTTTTAAGACACAGAATCTTGCTCTGTTGCCCAGGATGGAGTGAGGTGGTGGGATCGTAGCTCACTGCTGCCTTGAACTCCTGCACCTAAGTGATCCTCCTGCCTCAGCCCCCTCAGTAGCTGGGACTACAGGCAGGGCACCACCATGCCTGGCTAATTTTTTACATCATTTTTTTGTAGAAATTGGATCTTGCTACATTGCCCACACTGGTATCAAGCTCCTGGGCTCAAGTGATCCTTCCTCTTTGGCTTCCCAACGTACTGGGATTATAGGCATGAGCCACTGCACCTGACAATTGTAAAATATTTAGCACAAGGCTCACACATTGTAAGTGCTCAATAAATATTATTTATTGTGGTTATTGCTGTTTTTTAATAAAATGAGGGTGCCTCATCCTTGTTGTTGTGCCCTGCATCTTGCCTGCATGTTGTGAGTTGTCATCATTAAGAGTCATCACGATCATCATTATTACCATCACCTTTGAATGGTTATGATTCTGCTCACAACTATCAATGGCAAAGAATCTATTCTGGTATCTAGAAATCAAGTGAAAACCTGGTCGAATAACTTAATCTACAGAGCACAAATATTAGTAATTTTATAATGGGAATAAATATGACCATCTTAAATAGTTAACCATCATCTCAAATTTTAAGAAAAAGAAAGGATGTGAATTAGGTTGGTAAACCAAATGGATGTAGTGGTGTAAATTGCTGGCATTGACCTGGTGTGCTGGTTGAGGTGATTATGGGAACCACGCCCATCCGAGTTGACCAAGAGTGAATTATGTTTTATTATTGTTCTGGTCACTGATGGAGCTTAGAGAAGGTCTGTGAGCATTTTCTACAATGACCTCAGACTGGACCATCAGGGACCCGATCAACACCAGAGCTAGCCAGAAAATTATTAAATTATTGGTGGAGAGGGAGAATAGAAAGGAAAGGGAGGAAGGAGAACAGGAGAAGCTCCAAGAGCTCCGTGTGTGTGTGTGTGTGTGTGTGTGTGTGTGTGTGTGTGTGTGTGAGATCTTGGGTAGATTCTATTCTTTCTCCCAATCCTTATGCCTCAATTCTTACCTGCAGATGATGGCCAGCCTCAGAATCTGCCACTACTGCTGAGGAGACTGAGTTTGCTGCCTTGCTGTCTCCCCAAGAACACATGACTGGAGTCACAGAGCCTTTCTTTGTATGTATCAACGGCACAGACCTAAGTCAGGCGTTTAATGATATCTCAGACACAGGCGCCAGAAGGAGTTGCTGACTTTTCACATGCAGAGTCTCCTGGGATCCAATCCCAGACCTCCTAGTTTGAGACAAGATAGGGCAAATCTTGACCTCTGGACTGTGGTCCCCTGAGTCCCAGCAGTGGCAGTGCTGCCCCAATTCAGAGTGACCGGAGGTGGGATCCATGAAGCCCCTGCTGCTGGCTTTTCCCTCAGGTGAACTGCAGGTGGGATTTGTCATCTTTTGTTATCTGTGCCATGACTTGTTCACAGAGTCCACACTGTTCTTATTAGAGCCCAGCCTTCATGGATGAAATACAGTAAGTTCCAGGAATTAAGAAAAATGTAGAGAATAAAACATATCAGAGGTCAAAATCTTTACCCTCAATGTTATATAGAAGAAGGAACATTCTTATTCTCTATGACCCAGAGAGCACGGCCATTATAACACCTTTTCTAGACAACATTTACACTCTATATTTGGTGCAGGTCTATCCCTGGATTTATTTATGTGGCAAGTACATCTTAGGGTACAAAAGAATGTATAGAACACATATGTGCTCTTTTTTTTTTTTTGCAGTTTTTGGCCGGGGCTGGGTTTGAACCCACCACCTCTGGCATATGGGGCTGGCGCCCTATTCCTTTGAGCCACAGGCGCCACCCATGCTCTTTAAATAATGATAGTGAAATTAATGCCTCATCTCCCACTACTCAGAGGAAATAGTGAATGGCTCAGTTCTTTTGAGGGCCACGCGTGCCTCTTTGTAATCACATTCCTTTCTTCTCTCTTTAGGAGAAACTCCGATCTATCGCGAGTATTGTGGACCATTTTCTTACTTTTCTTTGTAGTGTTGCCACATTTGTATATACGTCTAAATTAGACACAGCATAGTTGAGATTCATCTGTTCTGTCCCTTTTATAAATTGAATTACACTTTTTTTTGTATTCTTCGGCTGCTTATTTTTTATTATTTTATTATTTTATTTTTTGAGGCAGATCCTCAAGCTATCACCCTGGGTAGAGTGCTATGGCATCACAGCTCACAGCAACCTTCAATTCCTGGGCTCAAGCGAGTCTCCTGCCTCCACCTCCCAAGTAGCTGGGACTACAGGCGCCCGCCACAACACCCGGCCATTTTTTGGTTGCAGCCGTCATTGTTGTTTGGAGGGCCCAAGCTGGATTCGAACCCGCCAGCTCAGGTGTACGTGGCTGGCGCCTTAGCCTGTTTAGCCACAGGCGCCGAACCTGCTTATTTTATTTAACATTATTTATTCATGTAGGTTCATTCCTGTGAACGCATGTAGCTGAAGGGCTTTCACGTCATTACTATTCTGTACTGGTTAAGGATCTCTTATCATAAACTTTTTGCCTACTGAATTTCAGAATTCAGAACTTTTGGATTTGGAATTATTTGTATGCCATCTCAGATTCTCTCAGCAGGTCCTAGGGTAACAATACGTTATCAAACTGCACAAAACACACATATATGACCGAGGAGACTATTAGCAACCAGTCGCCCGCAAATCACCAAGTAGAAGCATGTTGAGGAGTTGAACATTGCCAGCGTGTGGAAGCGCCTTCTGCTAATCATTGCTTTTCTTTCCTTGAAGTTAAAGAATCACTGTACTCTTTCTAGCATTTTATATTAGTCTTGCCTGTTTTTGAACTTTGTGTAACCATACATTATATATTCTTTTCTTTTTCTGGCTTTTTTTGTTCAGTATTCTACATTGGTGAGAATATGGAGATTACTGCACATAGCAGGAGTTTGTTCATGCTCATTGCCATGAGCTGCTCCATTGCATCATGGTGCTGCATCTTACACAATCTATTGTTGAAGAAACATTCATCTTTTTGTGTATTAAGCATAATGTTGTGGTGATCACTCTGGTATATGTTTCTTGTTAAGCACATGTATTCCTTTCTATTGCATACATATGTAGGTGTGTAATGGCTGGATTCTAGAATGTCCATATCTTCAGTTTTGGCCTAAAATGTCAAATTTCCAAAGACAGTGTACCAAATGGTAATTCTGTTTTTTTTTTTTTTTGAGACAGGGTCTCACTCTGTCTCCCTGAATAGAGTGCCAGTGGCATCATAGCTCAGAAGAACTGCAACCTCAACCTCCTGGGTTGGAGCAGTCTACTTTCCTCAGCCTCCCGAGTAGCTGGGACTACAGGTGCCTACTACATATCTGGCTAGTTTTTTTTTTTCTATTTTTAGTAGAGACTGGGGTCTCACTCTTGTTTAGTCTGGTCTTGAACTCCTGAACTCCGGCAATCTGCCTGCCTCGGCTTCTCAGAGTACTGGGATTACAGGAGTGAGTCAACATACTCTGTCCCAAATGATACTTCTACCTTCAATGTGTGAGGACTTTGGTTGTACCACACTCTCCGTAACACTTGGTGTTCATTTTTCTCATTGTAAGCATTCTGGATGTGTGTATGTGTGTGTATTGGAACATTTCTTGGTTTGATTTTATATTTCAGTGATTAATAAATGATGAGATCAGTTACCTTTTAAGTACTGATTAGCATTTTTATTTCCTAATTTTGAAATTGTTTGTTTTAATTTTTGTTCATTTTTATTAAATTCTGTTTTTTTATTATGCACTTTTGGAACTATTTAAGTATTCTAGATACTGGACTGTTGTTGACCATATGTACTACAAATTATTTCTCAGTCATTGTGTCTTATCTTTTCACTCTTTTTACAGTGCTGTTTGTTAAATAAGTGTTACTAATTTTAATTTATTAAATTCATCAGTATTTTCTATTTTTTTAGTGCTTTGCATATAGCTTAAGAAGCCCTTTCTTCCCTGAGTTAAAAAAAATATTTTCCAATAATTTCTTCTGAACAGCTTATAATTTTGCCTTCAAGAATTCTTTTATCTACCTGGAGTTTATTTTTGTGCATGTTGTGAAGGAGGAAAAGTTTATTTTTAATTTTTGTTTTCATACATTAATATGTGTACTTATAAATTCTTTTATTATAAAATGTTTTAGGCTCAGCACCTATAGTTCAGAGGCTAGGGTGCCAGCCATGTACACCAGGGCTGGCAGGTTCAAACCCAGCCTGGGCCTGCCAAATAAAAATGGCAACTACAACAAAAATTAGCCAGGTGTTGTGGTGGGTGTCTGTAGTCTCAGCTACTTGGGAGGCTGAGGCAAGAGAATTGCTTCAGCCCAAGAGTTTGAGGGTGCTGTGAGCTGTGATGCCATGGCACTCTACCAAGGGACAAGTGAGACTCTATCTCTTAAAAAAAAAGTTTTAGTTTAAAATTACTTTATAATAATACAATTTTCAAAATTTTGAAATACTATGGGGGTACAAATGCTTTTGGTTACATGAATCAGTTTTGTAATGCTTGAGTCAGAGCTACCCCTCCCCCCAAATAATGTTCATTGCACTGACTAGGTGGGGTTTTGCCCATCCTCTTCACCACCCTCCCCTCTGTTTGATTTCCACTGAGATTTATTTATTTATTTATTATTATTATTTTTTGAGACAGAGTCTCACTATGTCATGCTAGGTAGAGTGCCGTGGTGTCACAGCTCACAGCAACCTCAAATTCTTGGGATTAAGTGATTTTCTTGCCTCAGCCTCCCAAGTAGCTGGGATGGCAAGTACCCGACACAATGCCTGGCTATCTTTTGGTTGTAGTTGTCATTGTAGCTTGGTAGGTCTGGACTGGATTGGAACCTGCCAGCTCCGGTGTATGTGGCGGGCAACCTAGCTTCTGAGCTATAGGCTCTGAGCCTTCCTCTAAGTTTTACTTCCCTCTGTGCACATGGATGCTCATTGGTTAGTTCCAATTTAATAGTGAGTACCTGTGATGTTTGTTTTTCCATTCTTTAGATGTTTCTCTCAGGGTAATGGTCTCTAGTTCCATCAAAATTTTTGCAAAGTGCATTAAATCCCCCTTTTTTATTGGTCAGTAGCATTCCAAGGTATGGAATATATGTCACATTTTGTTAATCTACTCACGGATTGATGGGTACTTGGATTGGTTCCACCTCTTTGCAGTTGTGAATTGTGCTGCAATAAAAATTTGAGTGCATGTTTCTTTTTGACAAAATGACTTCTTTTCCTGGGGTAAATATGCGGTAGTGGGATTGCTGTGTTGAATGACAGGTCTAGTTTTTGGAACATTCCATATGACAGCTGCAGAATACACATTCTTCTCAACAGCACATGAAACATTCCCCAGGATAGAGCATATGTTAGGATAGAAAATAAATGTTAATAAATTAAGAAAAATTGAAATTATGTCAAGTATCTTTCTGACCACAATGCAATAAAACCAGAAATTAATAACTGGAAGAACTCTAGGAAGTGTTCACATATATGGAAATTAAGCAACATGCTCACAAACATCCAATGGTTGTATAAAGAAGTTAAAAAGAAAATTAAAAAATTCCTAGAGACAAATGAAAATGGAAACATAATATACCAAACCTTATGGGATTTAGCAAAAGGATTAGTATGACGAAACTTAATAGCAATAAGTGCTACAGATTGATTTCCAATAAATAACTTAATATTATACCTCGAAGAACTACAAAAGAACAACCCAAACTCCAAATAAGTAAAAAGGAAAGAAATGAACATGACCAGAGAAGAAATAAACAAATAGTGACTGAAAAAACCATACAAAGATCAATGAAACAAAGAGATATTTTATGGAAATAAAACCATCAAACCTTTAATTAGACTAAGGAAAATGCAAATAGATAAAATCAGAGATGAAAAAGAAGACACTAGGGGGGCAGAGGCAAGATGGCCGACTGGAGCCAGCTTTCCACAGAGGCTCCCATCCAGAAGGAGAGTTAAAGGACAGAAGTTTAGCAAGAAAGCCAATGGTTTGGATCTGAGCCAAGAGAGAAGGTTGAAGAACACACATCAACCCTGCTGAGGTGAGCTACGACCCCAAAGTTACAAACAAAAAGGTACAAAACCCATTTCCAAGTGGACAGGAGTCCCCTCTCCCACGAGAACAGCTCGCAGTATACTCCATACAAACAAGCGAGCAGACTTCAAATATCCCCCCATTTTATCCCATGGGAGAGACCCTCTAAAAACTGGACCTACTTCCCCTACGAGAGTGCCATGGCACTGTCCTGCCAGGCATAAAACTGTATAAAACTGTATATATTCTCTATCTGCAATTTTGAACTCACAGCACTCCCCTGCACCCTCGCCCCGAGGTCTGGAAGCCTGTCCCCAGTGGAGTCCAGATTCTTGGGCATTTTATCGAGGGGTGTGGATGGGGAATGGGCTATTGATGACCTGTGCTGATTCTCCAGCACGGGAGAAGGGAGAGGATGGTCAGCTGAGAGGGAACCTCAGCTGAGAGGCTCAAACAGGAATGGAGGTGCCCAAAGGCACAGAGCGGCAGCGCAGCAGTAGGAACAATAAGGCTCACACCCCTTGGGATATTGTGAAAGGACACTCCCAGCCTCTCTGGGCAACCAGAGGAAGCCGAGCATCTTCTCTGGTAGCAGCCACTGGTGGAACAGATCTGGGATGGACATGCAGTCCTGTGAATAAAGGGTAGGCCTGAGTGGGTACCGGCCTGGGGGGAGGGCGGGGACTAGAATACACATGTGCAGAGACAGTAGACTCCCAGGGTGGGGCTGACCCAGAGGACTGCTTCACTGACCTTCAGATGCACCTGGCCCTTAGGGGACAAAAGCTGAGACAAAGGCAGGCAGGCAATCACTGGAACTGACAGCTAATTGCCTGTTCTGTCTGCTGCCATAGCAGGAACTACAGCTGAGACTGGGCAGTGGCACAGACAGGGAAGAGTTGCTCAAACAGCACCTGATCCCCAGGAGAACATAGCTGGGACAGAAACAAACTCTGGGAAGTTGTTCTGTTCTGTCAGTAACACCAGTCAGGGGCAGGGCTGGAATTGAGTGAAATACCCTAGCCCCCATTAAACACCCGAGGTTGTCAGGCCTCATCTCCCCTTGTCAGATGTTGGCAGAGTGTGGCAGCCTGGCTGAGGAGACCTAGATCTCCCTGTGACTAAGGCAGGTGCAAACCCCTGGACCCCATCTGCTCATTGGAGGGAAGTGGGTCACAGCCCTGCGGGGTTACCAGTGACTGGGTGTGACAGAGGTGCAAGGTGGGGAAGGAGACATCAACCTTCTCAGACTAATTTATTTGTTGGGTGGGTCCTTCTGACATCATGGAGCACCAGAGCCAGTCATATTTGAGCTTCCAGCAGACCCTTGCTATCTACTTGCTGGAGACCTTTTGAACTCTCCCACCTGAGACTGGTGCTGACTGGGACAATTGATTTGGACCTCTTGAACTGGACCAATCACCTGAGGATTATCCAAAGTGGTACCCTGTGTGAGTGGTTGTTGAAAGGTTTGATTTTCCTTTTCCAATTGTTGCCTATGGGGGGTGGGGTGACTCAATTGCTGGTCTTTTTTCAGAGCTGAGACTTCACCCCAGAGTAACAGATTCACTAGGGTAAGACAGAGAACAGCTGAAAATAAGACAGAGCCACTTAGTCCCACCTCACCAAGAAGTTCCCCAGTTTCTCAGGCTGTAGTGCTGTATGGGTCCTTGGCAAAGCTCTAGGGGAAAGGTACAGACACCAGTCCCAGATTTTGGGCAAAGGACTGGCCAATCACTACTCCTGGAGCTCCTAACCCAACTTCTCCTTATCTGCTCATCTAGCCAAATGGTGTAAAATAATCATGGGGCAGAATCAGAGGAAAAGCTCTGGTCACATGAATAACCAAAATAGATCAACCCCCCACCCAACGAACAATTTGGTGGACACAACTGAAGATCCCATTCATAAACAGATGGTTGAGACAACTGGGCACAGTGAGACTGGGGACAGAAGACTTCAGGCATCTCTGGCTGGTGGGATCTGCCCAGAAACATCCCTTTGGGGATGCAGGGAGACAGCATGAGACTTCTGGACCCACTGAGAAAGGCAAAAGTGGTGGAGATCTGGCAAGTGGTTGCATGTGTTGGTTCAGTCTAATCCTGCCGGCAGCTGTGGGTGTAGCAGCAGTGAGACTGCAAGCTGGAAAGGCCTTACCTGTGAGCTGTTTGAGTTTCTTTTGGACTTGGCACTAGGTTGAACTGCCTTGGGAGAACTTGGGCAAGAGTGTGGAGGTCTTTGAGTGTTGTCTGGGTCCCCAGACTGGACCACTGAGCCAGACGGAGCTACCAGTGTTTGGTTGTGGGCCGTGTGGAGCCATTGTGGGAGAACTGCCCTGGCAAGCTCCACCCTCAGGGTCGCAGAACAAGTATTGGGAGGGGGCGAGTAATCTAGTGACTGAGCAGCATAAAGGAGGGGACTGAGACACCTTGCAGCCTTAGCCATAGGGTGAGACCGGTTTTGGCACACTGGGTAAGTGGATAGCCACTTAAGGAGTGATCCCAGCCACAAGCGCTTTCCTGGGAAAGCTTCTGCTTAGCCCAAGTTAGCAATTTAAAGTGCCTTCTAAGCAGGCTGAGGAGG
>CAUYRH010040758.1:0-15741 GCA_963574655.1 Perodicticus potto
GTGCCTGTAGTCCCAGCTACTTGGGAGGCGGAGGCAAGAGACTCGCTTGAGCACAGGAATTGGAGGTTGCTGTGAGCTGTGATGCCACAGCACTCTATCCAGGGTGACAGCTTGAGGCTCTGTCTCAAAAAAAAAAAAAAAAAAAACAGAAAGCCCAGAATTAAAAGAAAAGAAAAGAAAAATAAAAATAAAGAGTAGAAGTAAAGAATAAATTATGATTTATAAAAAAATAAATAAATAAAAAAATAAACTTAATATGCATAGTTGAAGAATATTAACCAATCTCCTGCACCATGTTCTACTGGTGGATCCATTCCTAGCTCAACCCAAAGTTGTATTCAAATTTTAAAAAGAAAAAATAAAGAAAAGAACAAGACCAACTCTTCAGATTCTATCATTAACTGTGGTAAAGGGATGGTCTCTCAGCCCCTAGATAGCTACGGGCACTTCATAATAGAATCCAGCGCCTTTCACCCCTAAATCACTGATTTGAATCCAACCCGGGTCACTATTGACAGAATGTTATTACCTCTAGGTGCTGTCTGGTGGCCCATGTGGAATCAGTTGATGGTCTCTGTCCTGCTCCGCGTGGACAGTTGCCCACGTCACCTCGTTGTCAGTTTCAAACGAGAAGCCAAGGAGTTAATGGATGTGCAGCCTGAGCCCCCGCGCACTGTGAGGTGATGCCCTCCAGGTCAGAGAGGAGGACGCTGGCTGCGATGTGTGAAGCTGGGCTCGCTCTCCCTCAACACTTTCCGGGACATCAATCCATCTCGTTGTTCCACAATCACCTTTGCTAGGGACAAAGAATAAAAAACACGACTAGGGTTTTAGTGGGGATTTGTTTCCATCTTTCCTGGCATGGGAGGTTCCCAGGGATGCGTTCAGCTCACATGAACTTTCAGTTCACCATCCTGATCAGAAAAACAGCACAGAGCAGAGCTGTATGAATATTCAGTTTGCAAATCAAATGTTATTGGATTACATTTTCTCCTAGCTTTGGTGTAATAGACTTTGCTGCAAAATAAATGATTTGAATTCAGATGCCACAGATTCCAGGGCCACAGGCCCAATACCGAAATTCCTATTCGAGAAGACAAAGACACACGCGTTTGAGAATGGCCGCCTATGTCCCGTGACTGTCTATCCGCCCTGCTGGATGAAACTTTGGAGATCATGTAATTCAAACCCTCCCCCCACCTTTTTTTTAGTGAGAAAAATGACATCCGCATAGGCAAAGAGTCCTGTTCGAGGCAATCCAGGCAGAAAATAACACAAGGAAGACTAATTCAGAAGTACCCTCATTCCGAATTCCGTATTCAGAAGCTCGGCTGTGCCCTTTCACAGGAGTGCTTCACCTCTTTTCATCCGGCAGGCGTTTACTGAGCACTTCCCATGGCCAGTCTCTCTGCCGGGCCCTGTAGGGTGGTGATGGTGGGGGTGAGGGGTCGTACAAGAAGAAAGTGGAACTGTCTTAGCTCAGCATCTAGCACAAAGCCTGGCAGGGTGGAATCTCACTAACCAAGAATGGAAGGATGGAGGAACAGAAGTTTGCAGATAAGGATTGTCTCCTGTTAGAGCTTACCAGAAACATCCTGAGACGAAGATTGCACTGCAAGTGTTTATTGGGGAGGTGAAGACAGGAAGCAGCAATCGTTGGCTGAGGGCTACACAGTTAGGGCGTTCATGCCCCAGCCCTCCTGGCCTGCCCACGTGGCAGCCCTGTACACTCCTGCAGCCACAGGCAGAGGGTGGCAGGTGCCAGCAGTAGGAAGCCACCAGCCTCTCCAGAGCCTGCATGGGGTGGGGGGGCACAGCTTCTGCTGTAAGAGTTCGTCATATGATCTCGCTAAGAATAGACCTAACATTTAGAAGACATATTTGCTCGTTGCTGTAAGGAGCAAAGATGGAGGGCTCAGAGGAGACGTGCGACTTGGGAAGCAATTGCTGTGTCCACTCCATATGGCGGTGAGGATAGGAGAGGGCACTGCTCACACAGCCTGGCTCTCAGCATCGCCGTTCCCTCTGCTTCCCAACTCGCAAGTCAGCGTGCTCCCCTCCTACCTCTTCGCCTCTCTGCTGCCTCTGCAGCATGGCTCCTCTTCAGAAATCCTTCCTGCAAAAGCCCCTTCCTGATTCCTCTCCAGGCTCCCTTCCCATTGCCATGAAAGCAGAGTCCCCAGAACTGGAGTTTCTCCCTCACATCCTATCCTCCAAGTGTCTTCCTATATTTCCCTCTCCTCCCCAACATTTATGGTCGTAAATTGGAATTTTTGTTTCCAAATAACAGCAGACAATAGTTTCTCAAGACTTAGTGAATGAATGGGTCGCCGCATACTAACTTGAGCTGCTGGCGGTGCGCACAGGAGAACAGGCCAAACACTGCTCTGCCAATTTTATAGCAACTTGCAGTCCAATTCCTGAAGAAAATTAGTCCACAGCCCTCAGGAATCAGCCAAGTTCCAAAGATGTTTGCTGGCAAAACTAGAGAACAAGCCCCTCGGAATTCTCTTGCCCAAGCACTGTGCAATTCCTGGAGTCTTCCTCTGGCTCCAATTTCCCTCAAAGAAACTATCTCAGTAATGTACATGGTGTAGGGAGATCGCTCAATGCACAGTTGCCCAGACATTACAACAGGGTGCAGGGAAGGAAATCTGTCTCAGAAGATGTCAGGGAAAATGAAAAATGGTCTTCTGTTGCCCTCTCGGGCAAATAATAAGGATTTTGGAGGGGAAAGGTCTTGTGGAAACATAAGAATTTTTTTTAATTATCTTATATTGGGGGCAGGGGAGGAGGTGCCTAATAGTTAAGAACCGCATGGTGTGTGCTGAGAGCTTTTCTCAGAGTTTTTCTTAGTAAATACTAAGGTAGTATTCTGGGACTGTGTGAGCTACTTAATACCATCTCTTCCTCGATCCTCATGACCCCATGTGAGATAGGTACACTTATAATTCTCGTTTAACCTATGCGTAAATTGAGGCTTTGCTATGTTCTGTAATATACCCTAAATTACACAGCTCACTCGGAACTGCCAGCTCTGTGATCCACACACCAGTTGTCTGGACTCCACAAACCCTTCTGTTTCTAGTGCACCCCACTGTCAGGGGGGCAGCCCAGTGTTCTTTCCCCCCAAGAATCCTCCTTACATGGTACTGCCAGTACCATCAGAGTGAGGTCAAAAACTTTGGGACATAGGCCCCCAAAGACTGCTAGTGGCATTCATGAGTATCCCAGGCTTTGAGACTACCCTCACCGGAGAGTCACGTTTTAGTCTTCACTGTCACTTTTGCAACCCCACAAAGGCCAAGCATCAATGAGGGGAAATATTTTCCTCCACTTCTGCAAATGCAGCCTCCTGCTGGAGGTAGGAGGAGAATCTTCAGGGGATTCTGCAGACTCTGCAGGAGTGGCCTTGTGCCTAGCTCTCAGGACTGGGCCCAGGTCCTCAGAGAAATGACAGCAGCAAAAGAGGGCACCAGAGAAGGCCTGAGACACACTCATCTCGAGAGGGGCACTTGTTCTCGCTCTTCTGATGGACAGATGGCTACAGCTGCTTCATAACGAGCTTTGAGAAAGCCCTGACTCAGTAGCGCCCACAAATGCTCTAAGTCAAAAGTAGAGCAAACAACTTTAAAAACAAACCAAAATGCCATTTTTGAGTCAAAAACTCAAAATCAAAGTTGCTGGATCCTTGCTAGTCTCCTGGCCTCAACTGTGAGTGGTCATCACCAGCTCACAACCCTAGCCATTTGAACCACTCTCTGCTTTTAATGTAGAGTACATGTAGGTTACAATCTGGCTGGATTCTAAAGCACCACAAAAAATGACTTGAATTAATAAACTGTGGTGTACGTACACCATGGAATACTACTCAGCCATCAAAAGATGGAGACTTTACATCTTTTATATTAACCTGAATAGAGTTGGGAAGACATTCTCCTTAGTAAAGAATCACAAGAACGGAAAAGCAAGTGTCTAATATGAAACCAGTAGAGGAACAAATACACACCCACCCAAAAGAAAAGCACAGTTAGACTCAGGTTGGGGGAAGGGATTGGTGTGCTGTCACCTAATAGGCACGATGTAAGGACATACGACTCCTCCTGGGTGAGGGGAACAACTACAACCTGGACTCCACAATGTAACCTAATTGTCTATACCCTCACATTAGTCTAAAATAAAAGGAAATAAAATATTTGCAAAATATTTTCTGCCATGGGCCATCTCTTTATAAAATTTTATAATGAGTATTTTGTAAATAAAGGCACATTTAGCTACAAAAAAAAAGTGACTTGAACTTGAATTACCCAGGGGCACAGCATTGTTGAGAGGAAAGGTCAGCAGGGCCTACCATGAAAGCCGTTTTTACCCATGGTGTACCAAACCCAACCTCCCTGGTAGTAAAGCAGGCTTCAAGCTTCCATTAAGATGATGACGGCCTTCCCCCTCTCCGATAGCAAAGGGCCCTGCAGAGGCTCCGCCCTGGACTGAGGATCCACCTGCAGGTCTATCAGCAGCTCCTCCTGCTCCTGCACACCTGGCTCAAGGGGCACAGTTGTAGATCAAGAAGGTGAGGAGCACCTTGCCCTGCAAAAAGTGAGTGATGACTAACATGCGGCTAAACAGTGTCTAGTGTGACATATGTCACTTGGTATACAGCAAAGACGTTTGTCAAAGGAAAGCAATCTTTGATAAAGATAATCTATGATTATCTTTACTTTATAATCATAATCGTAACCCTCGGTATTTGTGCAGCATTTCTCTTTTCATACAACAATTCTGAATATCTCAACCTTGATCCTTGCTCTTAAAGGTGCATGTTAACATTATTCTCATTTGGGGGGCAGTGCTTGTGGCTCAGTGGGTAGGGCACCAGCCCCATATACCAAAGGTGGCGGGTTCGAACCTGGCCCTGGCCAAACTACAACAAAAAATTAGTTGGGCGTTGTGGCGGGGGCCTGTAGTCCCAGCTACTCGGGAGGCTGAGGCAAGAGAATCTCCTAAGCCCAGGAACCGGAGGTTGCTGTGAGCTGTGATGCCACAGCACTCTACCAAAGATGATAAAGTGAGACTCTGTCTCTAAAAAAAAAAAAAAAAAATCATTATTCTCATTTTGCGAATGAGCCTCAGTATATTACTTGTATACCACATTCCATATGCCAACCATGCTAGACAGTCTTTGATCCAATGTCTCATTTAATCGTCATGGCATTCCTGTAGACGAGGTGTTAGTCATCACCATTTTGCACACGAGAGCTGAAGTCACCCATTTCCCACCGAGATGGCTCAGTGCACCTCTGCTCTAGGGGAGGGGTCAGTAGAAGGCATGTTCTCGTCATCCCCGATGAAAGCTTGAAACCAGCTTTGCCACCAAGGAAGCTGGGTGCAATACGTGATAGGTGAAAGTGGCTTTCATGGAAGGCCCTGATAATCTTTACTCTCATCAATGCTGTGGTCCCTGAGAAATGGAAGTTCAAAAAGAGGCTCAGGAGGGCACCAAGACTCACCCAAGGTCACATATGAAGAAAGTGGTGAAATAAGACCTTGGGCCCAGAGACTCCTGACACCACCCTGCAGGGGAGTCAGTCACGAACTCCTTGGTTTACTACTCAAATGACCGGAAACTGCCATGTGACCACTAAGCATCAAAGCAAGAGGGGGGTGGGCTGTCACCGTCCTCCCAAGTTCCCTAAATTTGCCTTGCAGACAAAACAGACTTAAATAAGAACGATGCAACAAAGGCTAGAATCTGGGCCTCTGACTTTTTCTTCTACTCCCAATTTCCTACAAAGCAGTAAAGACGGCAGTTGACGCTGACACTCCCCTCACTGGCCTCTTCTTTACTGCCAGGGACAACCCAGCCCCTCTGAGCATCCACATTCCTTTCTTCAATTCCCTGACATGCTAAAGCTTCAGAAAAAGGGCCATTTGCTAATCCAGCCTCTCCCCACTTTCTGGACATCAGTAAAGCCTGCAGATTTCTCCCAGAGGACACATAACTTTCTCTGGGATTTTCCGCGCCATCCCACAGGCAGACATGGATGGGCTTGGCATCAGAGATCAGCAGAGCCTGCAGCCGGCATTCCAGTCTGCAGTCACTCGGTCCCTGCCTCCAGTCGTGCTCATAGTTTAAAGCCAAGGCTCTTTCATCTGTTGACATTTCTTTTCCCATCAGCTTCTGACCATTACCATGCCCGGCCACACGTTTACAGAGGAGGGAAACACGAGCCTCTTTTGTCTGTTTACTTTATCAAACTACAGTCACAAAAAAGTCTACTCAGAACAAAGATGTTCTCTGCACCCTTCACCTGGCTCGTGACTCTGGCAAGAAAAAAGTGTGTTTGCTGGTGGAGTGGGAAGAAACAGAGCCGAAAGATGGAGCCCTGCAAACGAACACCACGCCAGTCCCCTCTCTGGCTCCTTCCTAGAAACTGCCCTGTAATAGTTGACAAGATAGAAAAAGGGGGGGGGGGAATTATTTCTGGGGCCAAACATTAAAACAAAGGAAGCCCAGAGCTGGTTAATTCTTCGAACGGGACAAACATAAATGGTGCACGGTGTGCAGTAAGGTGTAAAAGAGGACTGGAGATGCATTAGAACCAGGAGGCGTAATGTATTATCAACAGCTCTGCGGCTTTGACGGGCGAAGGCTTTTATACAGACACCGCACTGGTAGGTATTTCAACCAGCAGTAAAAAACCGTTCTTGACATTCATCTATAGGGAAAAATGTCCATGTACTCTTGGCTGTAGGACCAATTAGTCTGTGAAAGCAGCAGGGTGGGGGGACAGAATATAAATGCAGGATGCATCCGCACTTGATTACTCTAATGAAATGTCCATTGATTCCTATAGATTAATGTGAGAGGAACAGCAGCTGCAGAGTGGCTAACACCTCCAGGTCAGCAGCTGCGTGGGAGGGTGTGTGCACGTGTGTGTGCACCCCCACGAGCTTGCGCCTCCGAGAAGAGAGAAATTAGAAGAGCATGTGGGTGGCTGAGACTGATTATACTGGACAGAATCAAGGAAAGGGTCTGGCGTCTCTCGGAAGGGGCTGTGTGTGTCAGTGGACAATAGGGATCTGGCCCAGCCACTTTCTGGGAGCAGGACAGAGAGCTCCATTTCCCTCCTTTCCTCCCTCCCCCCATCCACATTTGACTTTGCTGTGAGGGGGACAGAGAGCTCACAGGTCACCTAGTTTGGTTCCATTAATTTCATACAGCCTTTAATTACCCGGAGCAAATGTGGAGTTCGAAGATGGCTCTCTGCCAACTCGCTGGTGCTCACCCTCCACCCCAGAGCTCACACCATGCTGCGCGCCCAAGCCTATACTCTGCCTCGGGTAAAGGTGCCAAACAAGCCATGCATCCGCCAAGCTTAAAGGACCCAAGCCCTCCGCACATAATTACTGGAGCACTATTCTATCCCTCCTGAACTTGGCATCAATTTAAATTCTACATCTCAAGAGCAAAAATGTTTAAAAGATGTTTTCTTCCTCACCAAGTAAATAGCTCTCCCATGGCTACAAGGGCCTCCTTTTTGTTTTTTGAGACAGAGTCTCACTCTTTCACCCTGAGTAGAGTGCTATGGTGTCACAGTTAACAGCAACCTCAAACTCTTGGGTTCAAGCAATCCTCCTGCCTCAGCCTCCAGAGGAGCTGGGAGTATAGGTACCTGACACAATGTCTGGCTAGTTTTGCTCTCTTTAGTAGGGGTTGGCAGGTTTTCTCACTCTCGCTCAGGCTGGTCTCAAACTCCTGAGCTTAAGCAATCCACCCACCTCGGCCTCCCCTCCTGGGATCACAAGTGTGAGCCACTTGGACAAGGGCCTCCTTTTCTAAATGCGGTGCCTCCAGCCTTGCAGCAGAAGGCCTGAGATCTGCTCAGAATTTTGCCTAAAATCTCTCCTGGAAACATGCTTTCACAAATGTCAGTTACGTAAAAATCTCCGTTCGCTAGTAAGTCTTTGCTCTAGCTGGTTCATAACAATTTCTACTCACAGAGAAGGAAGTGGCAGAGAAGTCTGAGAATCAGGAGAGCCCTGTGCTTGCAGGCATTTCAGCAGCCACAGAGCTGCTTTGGGGAGGGGGAAGCAAATCTGCTGCCTTAGCCCCAGAAAGAACACCAACACCGAGGTTGTCGGGGACATTGGCAGGGTTGTTTGCAGAATGGCAAAGGTAGGAAAACCAGCAAGAAGCAGCCAGCCCTGAGAATCTTTTCACACCCAGAGAACTCCTACTCCAGCCAGAAAATTCAATACCCAATACAGATGAGACCCACCTAAGCCCAGCAAACTAGGAATTGGCAGGCGCAGCGTTCAAAGGCATTTTCCTCTGACTTCCTCAGAGGACTCTAAAGGCTAGTCAGAACATGCTGATCACTCTCAGTTCTCTTTCTCTGCATCACTACTTGTAAAAGACCAGCAGGAAAGGGGCCCTTCACTGGAGCGGTAGGAAAATGGATGACCAGGGCAGACTGTATTAGCAAAGCTGCTAGTTAGGTATCGAGGATAGAGAGTTCCCTGGGCGTTTTACCACAAAACACATTCATTCAGCATTTATGTATTTGCTCAACGTATTATCACTGACTTGGTTTTAGAGACAGATCTGTAAACTGGACTTTCATGCAGGTAGATAAATAAATGACAGAATCAGTAGATGCCAAAACTCTATGTGTGCACCAGATCACCTTGACAATTTTACGTGTAAATAGGCCACAGTCTTCTGATTGCTCTCCAGCTAAGACAACTCTTTCCAGTTTTCCAAGTCGCCTTCACCTGTCGGCACCATGCAAGTCTGTGTTTTAAGGAGTACAGGCCCAGTGTTCCTTCTTTTATTGAGAAGCTGCAGAACTCTAGCCAGTGGTTCAATAAATTGTATTACATCCCCCTCGCACTGAATGCCCTACACGCTATGGCTTTCCATGTGTAATTGCAAGCTGTTATTAGCCCTGAGCTGTGTCCGTTACTGGCCACACTCTTGCTGAGCGGTCAATTTTTTCCCCTGCCATTTCCTTTGCTCACACCATGCTGACCACGTTGGCCAGAGGCGGCCCGAGGTTTATAGTGCAGCATTGATTTTTCTTTTCTCTCAATACTGACAGAATCATAGATCCAAGGCAAATAAAGAAATGCATTCTGGGGTGATGAAATGTCTTTCATTCAGGCTGGATTGAATCAAAGCCCATCACAGAAATGTAGGGCTCTGAAATGCGAGGGAAGCTCAGGCCTCAAATTGTGGAAAAATAAATTTTATGTTTTCTCCACTTTCCTTTGGGTTCATAAATTACTGGAGATGCGGACAGTCCAGTCAGCCACCAAACTTGGACAATACGGACATTGTAAACAAGGAGTCTCTTTTTCCACCCCCATTAATTAGGGCATTTCTTACAATTATGTTTTGAAGCATAGCCATTTATTAGCTTAAGTAACACCCAGAATCTCCCAGAGAACTATCCTGCTGTAACAATATTGACCGAGGTTCAGCCTTTGCTAAGAAAAGCAAGAAGGCAATTCACATAGACTTGTGAAATTCAAGCTCATTGCCTATGACCGAGGGGCAGTGATGACTGACTGCAATAAATTAAGGAAATCTTCATTCAAACAAATAACTCAAGTTGACATTTGGTAACATGTAAATATGACCTTCACTAATTAATTTGGTGATATTCATACTTTGTTTATAGACATTAATCCAAGTTTGATCTTTAGCACACACAAGAGTACATGTTCACAGAGACGGCAGAGTATTTAACAGAAAGACTCCCGGAGTAAGAAGTCAGGAGACCTGGATTTTCATCCTTGCTCTTCCATTAACAACAAACCATTGACCTGAAAATGTTACTATACCTTTCTTGGCTTGTGTTTCCTCATCTGCAAAATGGAGATGGCAATATTGACCGTGGGTGGTCTTGATGTTCAGTGGGGTGATGTGGATGAAGTGTCTGGTTCAAAGCCGAGTGCATGCCATTCATTTGGGCATTAGGAGTGGCTAGGGCTAACCCTGCAAGCTGGGCACTAAGCACACAACAGTAAGCACTAACCCTGCAAGCTGGGCACTAAGCACACAACAGTAAGCACAGCTGGTTCCTGCCTTCATGGAGTCCGTAACCTGGTGAACATCAAGCATCACAGCAGGTGCTCAGAATAACTGCTATATTACAATTATTGTTGTTAGTCGTAATGGCATGTTTTAGAAAGGAAGGAATCGGGCTGCATGATCTTAGGCCCTTTCCAGCTTGCTGCCCCTTTAATCCATGATCAATAATAACTATCTGTGTGTGTATGTGTGTATGTGTATCTGATCATATGTATAATTAGTATGCAGGAATGGTTTGCACTTAAGTAGATCTGCCTGCCAAATGGCTCATTTCTTTCCATGCACAAGTTTAAGACCATTGAAAACTCAGATATGTATTCATTTGTTTTTCAATCTGCCTAATTCCAAAAAATAGCTTGAAACAGAGTAACATTTTAAATGCGAATTGAAGCCTTTCCAGAATGCACAAAAAGAGTACCCATGTTATTTTAATCTATCTGACACATTAAATTCGGGTTCCCAAAACCTGAAAATATTATAAGCATAGTGACTTATTAAACATGTGAGGCGATACCAAGTCATACGGGCAGACATCTTTGGTTTCTAGTGATCTTAAAGACGAGGCATCCTCTACAACATTTAAGTTTCGGAGAGGAGAAACCTTGTCTTATGTTCATTCATCCCAGGTACATCATAGATGCTTAATGCATGTGGATCAACTAATGATTTAGTGCCTCAACCATTCGGGCAGTGAGACTCTCTTTCAGGTACATCCACAAACAAACTGCAAAGGGACCTGTTTTTCTTTGTGAATGACCACAGCTAAGCACTGACTAGTCATGACACATTTTGGTTTACACTGCTCAATGGTGTCTATAATTTGAAATTCAATGGCCCTACCTCCAAACCAGGAAAAATCTCTATAATTCCTTGGGAATTCATGTGTTGGAAAACATGAATGCAGGAACACATGGAGAAGGAGAAACGCTGCAAGTTAGAAAGGACTATTGTCTCCCTGTTCTACCTGGGGATGGAGAAGGAAGCAATGCTTTTCATATTTGCTCGGACTGATTTTATGCCTCTGATTGTCCTTTAGGAAGCATGGCTTCCTCATTTTATTTGCTTTCTTTTTAATCTCAAATGAATTTCTCTTTCAATGTTTGTTGACATTAAGTTGGGTTTTCTGTACATGGACAGCATTGGGTCACGCTTTGGGCCATCTGTTTGGCTTCCTTCATAGTACATAGTTTCAATGACGAGAATTATAAGCTTAAATTCAATGTTTACAAAATGCTCATATGTGTCAAATGCACGCCACCTGTTTTTCAGAAAAGAATCTAGTCAATTCATAAAATCCATGACTAGTACAAGGCACATAGGTCAACTTAGCCCTGTTCTTAATTCCAGTCCCTACTATTGTTAGGTAATTTATATAAAGTAGGCATTATAATTACTTGAACCAGGAAATACTCTGTTCAATTCTACCTTTGCCCTCAAGTAATAAGAAAGTAATAAGAAAATTCAACAGCAATTTCTAAGCACCCATGATGCATCCAGGGTCTGGATCTCTGCCTCCTGGGAAATAAATGAGCGCAAAAGTTCAAGATGCACCCGAAAGGGGCCACAATGGGGGATGTGCCCAAGGATATGGAGGCTGGGGGGGGTTGCATCTGCAGTGAGAGCCATGGACCAAAAAATCCCATTTCTGAGCTGCATTTTGGAGGAAGGGTAGAATCAAGGGGCAAAGGAAGGTGAAGCCAGGAGGATGTCCAGAGGAGTGGAGGAAACCTGTCTCTCTTAGAAAGTGAGGCGTTCTTCTGTGTTTGCTCCCAAGATTACTTCAGAACTAGTCAAAGGAAAATCCAAAAATCTCACAGTGTTGGGAGGGGGAAACATCCCAGACCAGGGCACTGTAGGAGGGGAAATGTGAGAGAAAAGACCACGTGCGCCCTGTGACTTCACCCTCGCTCACCACAGCTGGAGTCCCTCGTGGTTCCCTCTGACACTCCCACGTGGGGAGGCGCCCCCACACACACAGGTCTGAAACTCGGGGTTCTAGATCCTACACGTTCCCACACTCAGCCTTGGGCTCTTGGGATTTCTCCAGTGGCTCCCTGGGGTATCTGGAAGGACGGGGACCATCAGTGGCTTCTCAGGGTGAACTAGTCTCAAGGTTGGCACGGCAGGGTTCAGCGTCCCTCCAGTTCAGTGGCCGGAGGTGGGATGGGCCGGGTGGAGGAAGAAGAGGGACATAAAGTCATTTTGGGTGAGGAGAGAAAAGCAGAGCCATAGAGTCAGCCTGAGGCCAGGAGCACAAAGAAAATTCACCCTGGAAACTCACCCAGGCCACTCCCGGGAGGCGCTCTGACAGGGCACGTTTATCATTCACCTTAATTCAAATCAATTCTGCTTTGTGAGAACATCAGCTGTTTGAAGAGATAGGTGACTTCGCCAATACATTCTTGCTTATCTTTCTCACTGACTAAATTAGTAAATTTAACAAAAAAAAACTTCAGGGATTCGGCCAAGAAAAAAATGTTTGGATGGAATCATGGGGATCAAAAGGGTTGATAGAAATGTTCGTCGTGTGTGTGTGTGTGTGTGTGTGTGTGTGTGTGTGTAGGGCCACATGGAGGGAGCATTTTCCAACCTCACAGAAAACCTCAAATCATCTAAACAATGAATCGTGGCAGGCATATTAGGTGCCAAAAACCAATAATGATACGTAAGATTCTTACTAACATTATCATTGCCATGTAAATATTTTGGAGCAGGGAGGATACATTTTTTTAATTGTACAGTATTATTCTTGTACTGGTTCCTTTGAGAAACTTTCAGAGGTCAGAATTTCCCAGATGCTACCCAGTATCTGGAAGGGTAGCTTTCATATGAACCTTAAGAGGCTCAATTCTCTCCCTAGGGTCAAAGAGGGACATTTAAGAAAAGAGCACCTGGCGCCTTCCTCTGGAATCAAGAACTCCACACACAGGGGAAACCAAGCCCTGAGGGGTACACTAGTAGGGGGATGACTTGTTTACTCTGTGTCTCCAACATGTGGCACATCAGAGCTACTCAATATGTGTCTGTTAGACAAATAATGAGGAATGAGTGAATGAACTGGTGAATGAATGAATGAACAAAAGCCTCGTTTCTGATAAAGTCATACAAAGCCCTGTGGTATAACATCACCAGCATCACACACCAGACAGCTCCCTCCAGGGCACTGTGCTGTTTCCTCCCGACATGTCCATCTGGCTGACCCCTGGTCATTCAGGTCCCTGCCAATTATGGTCTCCTAGGAGTGGCCCTCCCTGACCACAATATTAGAGGAAAAGAAAACACCAGCCCACCCATAGTTGACAGCTATCTCCTTCTCCAGAGTAATTATTATGCTCATAAAATACATTACTATGATGTATCAGTTTTCTATGGCTGCTGTAACAATTATCACAATCTCAGTGGCTTAAAACAACATGAACTTATTATCTCACAGTTCTGGAGTTCAGAAGTCTGACACCGGCTTCCCCTAAGCTAAAAATCAGTGTCTGCGAGGCTGTGCTTCTCCCTGGAAACCTTATGGGAGAATCTGTTTCTGCATATTTCCAAGCTTCTAGAGCTCACTTTGGTGAGTGACTCCCTTCATCCAATTTCAAAGCCAGCAATAGTCACTCTCTCTGTTGTTCCATTGTCCCATCTTCCTCCAGCCACAGGCGGGAAATGTTCTTGTTTTTAAGGACTTCTGTGATTAGATTGGGCCCATTTGGACAATCCAGGGTAATTGCCTGATCTCATAATTCAGTCACATTTGCAAAGTCTCTTTTGCCATGTATGGTAACATACTCACAGGTTCCAGGAATTAGGATGTAAACATCTTTAGGGGCCATTATTCTGCCTGCTACATATGACAGTAATTTATTTTTTGTTGTTCACTGTCAATTTCATGGCAGCCATGACTTTGTCTCATTTGCTGTATCATCAGTACCTAGTATAGGGCCCAGCACACGTTGGGCACTTAGTAAGTATCTGTGGAATGAATGAATAAATGAATAATCCCTTGCATGTGAAATAGACTTTTGGGTCTGATCTTTTGCTGCCCCACAGTTTTCATCCAGCTCTAAAGTATTTATGAACCAAGTAAATCATCCTCTGTATATTTGCAACAGTGCCATAATTACTCAGAATTCTTCAAGAGCTAACACAGAACAAGAGCATTTTTGTTAATGTCTGAACATCTTACATCTATTTATTCACTCACAATGAAAAAGAAGTTGTAGAATTTATCATAATCAAGCTGTACTAGAATCCATTTTCCTTCAGCAATTTCTTGCTATACAGAATAAAACTGATTCAAGCAAGATTGCATGTACATTGTGAGAGATGGAAAGATTTACATTTATATCTCTTTCTTTCCAATTAAGATACTTATGTAATTTGATCAGAAAGAAGATAGATTAACGAATTTTAGGACTGCCAGTGCACTGAGGGCAGTGTGGTGTCATATAAAAAATATCAGAAGCCTAGAGCTCTCAGTTTCAGTCCCGGCCATCCATTTTCTAATTGTGTTCTTCTGAGCAATCTCCTTAATTACCAGCCTCAACATTCTCATCCACAACAATGGGGGAAGCATACCTCTCAGGGGTTAAATGGGAAGATATGGGTCAAGTACATGTGTAGCACACATAAAGTACTTGGTAAGTATTAGTTCTTTTTCCCTTCCTGTCTCTGATCTCCCATCCTGACCGGCTGAAGGATGGAAACAGGGTGGGCAGAAATAAAACAAGGACAATTGGGTAAAAGTCAGGAATGAGAGCCTGCTGGCAGCAGAAGTTGCTATTTTAAAGATAATAATAATAGTAGTAATAATACACTACCTGGACATAAATATCCAAGGAAGCATGCAGGATTCTTTTTCAGTATGGTGGGGGAGGATAATGTCAGTCTGGTCATCAAGTCTCCCATCAGCTAATCTTGTACTTTCTAACTCCATTGAAAATGATGTGCTTTCATTCTCACTGCCAGGAGAATTCAGGACACTTTCCATCAGAACCAATGAAGCACTGAAATGATTCAACACTTGTTCAAACAGTCATTGCTCGACACTGGGCATGGATTGTTATTCTAGTTTGTCCAACAAGAAAATCGAAAACTGAAACTTCTGGGTGGGCACAGTGGCTCACACCTGTAATCCTAGCACTCTGGGAGGCCGAGGTGGGTGGATTGCTTGAGCTCATGGGTTCGAGACCAGCCTGAGCAAATAAGCGAGAACCCGTCTCTATTAAAAATAGAAAAACTGAGGCCGGAGGATCACTTGAGCCCAAGAGTTGGAGGTTGCTGTGAGCTATGATGCCATGGCCCTCTACCCAGGGCAATAGCTTAAGACTCTGTCCCCCCAAAAAAAGAAAAGAAAAGAAAATTGTAACTTCTGCCCTCTCAGCACATTTTGTTGAAAAGGCTTAATTAATTTGAGAAAACGTAAAATGAGATGAACCATTATTTCGGTGTGTTTCCTTAATATCATTAATGAGTGCCCCCATCCAGAATGACCTACTTAATCCTCCCCATCCCTGGATGACAGGCAAGGAGGGGGACCTACAACGCCCACCAGAGGCTCCAATAGCCAAAAAGGCTGGACAACTGCTGAGGAGACACCTGTGCCTTGGTGTCTCCTTCACTTTACACTTGGGACTAAATGTGGAACCCCCATT